>JAAAKR030000008.1:759390-772948 GCA_010014985.3 Delias pasithoe
TATATATATATATATATATATTAATGGTGTATATAGATGGATTACCATTTTCTTGCAAATAATTTTTATTTCATAAAATTAAGAAATAATAAAGAAGAATGTACGAATATAACGCAGTTTTATGAAGTTGCTTTAAACGTAAATAAGATTGTTTTCAAAGGGTACTTCCACTTATATTATATTTCAATGACGATATTTTTTAGAAGCAATGACCGAGTAATGACCCGAGATAATCAAAAAAATCTTAAAGAAATTAATTTTTTATTGCGACTAACAAGAATCGTGATAAAAATATGACTCGTATACCGTTTAAATTTTTATTTAAATGGTAGTTTGATATATTATACGATATAGTATTTACAAATAAATGAGTATCAGATCTAGGAATATGTTTCCATTTAACATCAAAATTATTGGTTTGTTAACCAAATTGTGAATTGACAAAATTGGTAAGAGCTAGGTTTGACATTTACGTAGATCAATGGTAATATGAACTTATCTTAAAGCGGCCTTTCAAAAAACAAGTCTGCTACATTCCAAATTACGTAAAAAATAATCTTCAAGTAAGTACAGGTGTACAAATAGAAGACCAATTAGAGCCATTGTCTATACATGAATACAGAGACGCTATCTTCAAATGTCGTCAGTTGAATGATCGAAACAAAAGAACCGAGTTGAAATAACCGATTTAAATAACTGTCTGTGTCTTTTTAACTATAAGCGGATACAACATCAGAGTACGTATTAACATAAAATTATTGAATAATATAACTTCGAATGTGACGCTTATTTGATTGCCAATAACAGAAATATAATTAGCATTTTTTCGATAACGGATCACATTTAATTCAATAAGATTTATGATGCGGCAAAACCGATCAAAGAGAGCCATTCGTTTACTTCAGTCAAATAGTTTTGCAAATGATAAGATCATACCAAAAATATCGAGATATCTACTAGACGAACTTTATAGAGAAAAATTTAGGGCCGTATACTAAATTACTTACATCATTGTTGTATAATATTACAATCTTAAATGAACATTTATTATTTCGATTTAATTATTTACAGAAAATATTAAAAAAATACATTCTAAATAAATAATTAAATACATAGTAAAATACATTCTTATAAAACATAATATTTTATTAATGAGAAATTAAGTTCTTTTAAAAGTTAACTAAGTTTATAAAGCACCACATAAAAGTAAGCCAGCCGTGAAATACAATTTTAGATGATAAAACTAAAATGTTCTAATTATTGTACATTCACTTTTATAAGCAGCTTTAACCTTATGTCTTTTTTAGTCCAAGCGAAAATCATAGCATGTCGATTACAAAATAAAACACATGTTTGCATATATTTAGTGTTTTGTATATTTTTGTATTTAAGCAAGTTCATAACTGGAAGACCGACAGAGTATGAACAATCCGTTATTGACAATTGTAAACAAAGTAATGTAAAATAATCATCAAATACAGCTTAGACCCTAGACATTACAAAGTGAAAGTTACACTGAGCAAGATTTTAATATTTTTTTATTAACTCACAAACACAAGTAAACGGTTGAACTAGGAACGACAATATATGAAACTGCAACCAATATGTAAGCTTTGCTATAAGTTATTTTTCAACGCGTCATAGCAAATAGCAATTTTAATTAATAGACAACAGCTATGCAGACAGGGGTTTAAGTTAGGGTGGAACAGCCTGTAGAACGAGAAACAACTTTCTAACTTTCCTATAAGTAATAGTACCTACCTTTTGGTTCACCCTTTAATACTATACGAATTATAGCATACAGTAAAGTTATTCAATGTTCTAAAACGCATCTCTAGAGCAGCCTACGATTTTATGCTACTAAATTAGGAAGAAAACTAATTGATAAATCAGCTTTTTTTAAGTTTAATAACAATAATAATAAGTAGAATCTATGAGAGCTTAGGTGGCCAAGGACTTCTAGTTAGGCTAATCAAAGCAGAAAGCTTACTTCATACGCGCATATATCTTGACAACGAAATCGATTGTATTCTTTTCGGATATATTAATAAAATAATTTTCTTTAAAACTAAAGATGGACAACAACATTAGTTGACCTTCTTAAATTAATTTTTATAAAGGCAAATCGATAGATAGATAGATATCTCGATGCTGGCAGAAAAGCCCACATTCTAGATTGGAAAAAAATTTAAAAAATTAAATTTGTAAAAGCTAATAAAATATTATTTTTTTATTTGTATACAAAATACATAATAGAATACAACCAGCTTTCAGTATTAGCTGCATTCGGAAACTTTATTCAATGGCATTTTATCGATATGGATTCGATAATTAACATAAATCGGAGGATTGAGCATTTTACATGTTCCCTATTAATATGGTAAATTGCACGAAGTATGGATAAATCATAGTATTGTATGCGAGTTTCTCTTACACGGACAACACTGGAAAACTGTAAACTATCCTAATGTTTTATATATAATTTATATAGCTATATACCAATAAGAGCGAGGTTATACCATATGTAGCTCGTAGAGACAGAGACTATTGAAATTACAATTTAAAGTAATACAATAGCAGTCTGCTTATAACGCCTCTCTTTGAGGCCTTTAAGTTTTAATAAACTGAATTACGGCAATACTCACTGGGTGAAGTGACCTTAATGGGTTCTTCAGTCTTATCGTCTTGAAAGCGGACGGTCATTTTCTTTTTGGCCCGCATCCGATCGTCATCCGGAGACATTATGGACATCCGCTTTTTTGGCCTCTCATCTTCAGACTCGCGTTTAGTTTCCGATGTCGTAGCTGCAACTACTAAAATAGTTAGATCATGAAAGCAACAACTTAAACTTGAGAATAATGTTCCATAAATTGTTTAGCACTGAGGATCCAAACTCGTTCAAACTTGCAGAACACTCACAGTTACTATCCTGTTCTGTCTGAATACTGGCAACAACTCTGTCTGAAGATCTGGTCGCCTGTCGGGCTTCTTCCATCTCCCTAGCTGCCGCTGCGAGTATGTTGTTGACGGCTGTCTGTGTTGTTGGCATATCTTCCCTTCGCCGCCTGCGCACCTCTTCTGCCCGCATCATGGACTGCTGGTACATGTGAATCTAGAAGAAAATATATGGCTTTTTACAATATTCCTTTAAATAATATACTGAGTTAATTATTTTATGTTATAAACAGGCACAGAAACATTGTGGGTAAATTTTGTGAATTTTTCAAGATTCTATTTGAAAAAAATTCTATGGTCAAGTTTAGTAAATATAAAATTAGGCGAGGCAGACTACCTCTTGGTTTTCTTCTTGTTTTCTAATCTGCTCTGCATGTTTCCCTAATATTACTCATTATAAAGGCAAGCAAGCGTTGCAAATTTACCTTAACATCTAATGCCATATACATAACTATTAACTAGATGAAATAAAATATTTTTATAAGACGTATATTACACGGTCTTGTAAACATACAACGATTAATGTACATCCATTGTATTCCTGGCTGTGAGCAAAAAATTTTAATGAGATAGTTTTTTTGCTATGCCTTATATCTATATTGTTTCGAATGTGGTATTTCCAAGAGGAAACAAATAATATATTTTCATTTTAAAATTCTAAAGAAATAAAAAGACGGTTTTAGAAATAAAACGTATTGGATTACTTGAATAAAGTTGTACATTCATTCATATTTATGTTTTGGGACATTTTCGATCACACGTGTAGCTATTAAAACAAATCTACAGACGCTAGTAGAGTTAATATTTAATAAATCCCACCGTTCTAATGGCAAACTCAAGGTTAGAATAAAAACCTTAACAATTCATGAATATCTTGTATAGTACGAACAAATATTATAAAATCACATATTAAAGTAAATATTCCACAAATAATAACGACAAATACGTACTTCAACAAATTGTTATAAAATTTTACCTAATTTATACTAACTAACCTTTTAGCGTGTATTTCATTAAAAACTTTTCCGTGGGAGAGCCACGTTAAAGCATTTGCTGGCGCACAAATTTGACCGGCTCCGAAGTGATACCACAACGTTATGTTTTTGTTAATCAGATATTTTCTCGATTTTGCCACAAAAAATACACAACAGCAAGAACCAGTAACTTTATATTCTAGACATTGTTAATTGTCCAGAAATGTTCATAAGGCGACAAGTCTTTTCGTACTAAATCTTTACTACCAAAATAAGTAGACGGTAAGAATGATACATTTAATTGTATAATCGCCTCGTGTGTATTATTTTAAGACTTTTTAAAATATGTTTTGAAAGCAGATATTTTATTCGGTAGAAATCTTTTCGAAAAAGTAAAAACACTTTTTTGCAATACATAAAAATTTGCTTCAGTAGTTCCGCCTTCCAACAAATAAACAATGTATCGCGTGGAAAGGTGCGTCGGGATTTCTTCAGTTCATTGTTCGTGGTGAGAGTAAGAACCAACATTACGTCTTGATGATTCATTCGCTAGACACTATTGCGCTCGAAACCGGATGCAAAGCCTTTTTTAAATTTTAATTTTTCGAATAGTTACTATTGTGTTTTTTACATCGTCGTTTCTTAGTAAACCGTAAAAACACTTTAATACAATGAAAATATCTAATGTCGTGGTTATATATTAAGGAAGACCCTTCAATTATATTTCTGACGGATCGAAAATCCTGAATCCCAAAGCATTTAAGTAAGCAAGCTGTTCATAATGTCATAAAAAATGAACAATGCAGGTGAGCGCTACTGAATCGGTTCCAAATTGACGCACGTAAAGTACCACGGCACGAGTAGTTGGAATAAAACCGTCACTCGTCTTTCTCAGCGTAATTGACATAGAAATAACGATAACATCAAAGTTGTTAATCAAAAGAACACCGTTGAGAAACTAAATCAACCACATTTGTGAGGTTAGAATAATTTCAAAATAACGAAAGAGTAGGAACGTGTTGGTTCTTGTGTATTATATTATATTCTATTGTACGCTAACACATAGGGGCTTTTTGTTGTAGCTTCTATAAAATTTGCTTTATAATAATAAATTATAGTTATAAATAGTTTACGACAAAAACTTGAAACGAAAACGATGAAAATACGAATATGCACAAACGAAATATATAATTTCTATATATAAATTATCGAAATGATTTCTAAGAAGTATGGTAAGTATGACGTAGCATTTTTTATTATTTTAAACGCAGAGGTCATTCCCATTCGATATAGTTTTTTTTGTGACTCGGCTAGCGTGAGGTTTATTTAATAGTACAAGAATGTTACAAGTTTTTTACTTTTCTTATTCAAATAGCTTGAAAACTGATCGGCATATAGTGTCTAAAATTATTTCAATACGTAGGTATTGGTCCATGATTACTGTAGCTAATAATTATTAGAGCTTTTATAGGGTTTTTGTAAAATTTGTCTAATAAACTTATCTAATTACCGAGTAGCATTAGTTAGTCATATAAAATTCATTCCTGCAAATTACTTATTTTTTCTTTAAGAACAGTTATAAATAAAATATCTATAAAGGCATACAGAACAAAGAATGTCAAAAAAGCCTTCATCCTCGCAATACGTAACTGGCCGTGGAACCATTAATTTCCCAAATTATACTTATACAAGATATTTTTGTCTGACATTTCACTCGGTTTATGGACGGTCACATTATTTGCTTTTTTCTTAACCTTTTTCAATAAATAAATACCGATGGAACCAGTTTAAATATTTATTTTTTCATTACAACGAACCAGTTACAGCACTCATCTTCGAATGTTATTATTGTCTACCTACGGGCATGATATAGACTGCATAATAGAGAAAAAAATGGTGACTTGACACAAAAAATAAATCATAAAATAAGATTTAATATACCTGCCTTATTCCCGCTAAGGGATGTGAGGTTGCGAGTAGAATTTAAACATTCCTTCCTGGCTATTATTTAGATTGCTTTTTATAATATTTTATTTCTATTTGCTATATTAATGTTTTTAATTATAATACAAATAATAATTTGGTATATTGTAGTGTTAATAGTTAATACCACTTATATTATTTACATGTAATCTACGAGCATAAATATTATCAAATACGCGAAATTTTTAATAAAAACAACATATAATTATCATACAAAACATAAAACCATGGTTTTATATGATTGCCTTGTAGTACAATAGTAAAAATATTATTTTTATGTTAAAGATAAAATAAAATATAGGCAGAAGAAATATAGCTTATCGGGTTGATACAAATTTATTTTAATAAACAAAGTTATCTAAAACTTAATATTTATCTTTAATTTTTATATGTTTAATATATTCAAAGATATAATTTACGACCGAAAAACATCAAATTACGTGAAAAAAACTAAATGAGGTTCCATTTTGAATATTATAATAGCCAGCGTTTACAATTTATGTATTCTATATAACAAAAATTATTAAAAATACAAAAGAACCGCCGCTGGCTATTTTAAGGAGGACTGCGAGGGATGTTTAATTTTTATTTTCTTTATTTTATTAATAGTATTTTCTGATAAGGGCTAATGAGAACAAACAATATTCAATATTCAAATATTAAAAAATGTTTTATTGTACATATATTTTTTCAAAACATAGATGCATAAAAGTAGATATAAATATAGAGATTTAATTTTGTCATTCGTGTGTTATACGTAACACACTATGGACATTAGCTGTATGTAGATTTTTTTGTTTGAAAGTAAATTTAACTACCACTTCTTCAGGCTAAATGAAACGAGTGAAAAATTAAGATGATCTCAATATATCTATATTTTTAATACGATTTGAACACTTCTTTCGTTAAATAACAAATTCCCAATTTTAAATGAATTCAAAACGAATTAAAATAGTTATCAAAATATTTCTTTAATCAAAAAAACGTGGATTCCCTCCGTGAAAAACGTTACAAAACAAGCATGATTTAGGTCCTCGGGAAGAGAGTAGGATATTTTATACTGTGAGGCATGAATTACTATATTTTAAATTTTAATCTCTATAAAAATTATGGATACATGCCCTTTTGTTTCTAACAAACCAGTTATTCACAATATTAATTTGACACGGCCTGAGCTTATAAATTGGTTTAATTTTGTGTAACCATTAATGATTCTGAGAACATTTTTTATTATTCCGGCTTATACGTTATTGAGCTACATATTAATATTTAGCTATTGTATTGATTTTAAAATGTAATAGGCTCTCCAAAGTCAGTTGTTTGCTTAGTTTATTGTTTGTTAACAAATAACCTTGTTTATACTTTATAGTGAAAATAGGTTTTTTAAATTTATTCCAAATTTGAATCACAAAGCTATCGAGGCTCAGATAAAAGAAAGATAAATAATGGATTTCTTGTAACAAAGGACGCTATGAATGTCTATACTCTATGGTAATACATACATATAACGTGCCATAATCTGATTGAGTTTTGTGAGACGCCCAGACAAAATAAGTCATACATACGTATCGTTTAATAGCCTGTTAATAAAACGTAATTAAAATATAGTCTCTATGACATTGTTAATTGTAACAGTGATTTAAATATATTTTGTATACCAAAATAGCATTAACATTTTTTATATACAAAAATAATTAATCTTTTTACATGCCATATAGGAACTTTTTCGCGGTTCTTTCACAGATTATCATTATATTATAGTATATACAGGCTAGCTAAAATAGCAGTAAATTAATAAATGACTAATACTTCCCGTCATTATTTCTGTTTATTAAAATTTGTACGAGCATTGTACTCCATGGCCATTACAATAATGTTAGCAAATTTGTGCATAACTGATTCTTAAATGATTTCGTCATTTACAGGTTTATTTTTGTACTTTTTTATGCGTGTTTTACATAACAATAAATGTGTCCGGTTCATCTTAATAAAGTAGCTTTTAGGTTATAGAATAGGGAGAACGAGATATATGTGATACCTATATGATTTTTAACGCAAGCAAGGTTTTAATATGATGGTTTCTAGTGCCATACAATATTCCTCAAGTGATACTCAGAACTTCGATCAAAGCCAGACTTGCATTATAAACAAAGCAAAATAAAATTGAATAAAAAATCAAATCAACATTCAAAACTAATATCATATTTAAGATATCTAGACTATCCGAGTTTACCAGTCACCATGACACAAAAACGAAATATTAACAATATTCCATTCGTGAAAAGTGACTCATTGTCTTATTACATCACTTAATTCAATTAACCAATCATGTACCAAGTGTTAGCCCTATGTATTATATTTTACTATAAATATTTATAAATAGAAGTAGAACAGAAGATGATAAATATTCCTGGTGGGGATCTCCATAATCCAACATCACATCTCATAAGAACATACAAGTATACGTGGATGCAGTTTTTAAGCACTTACAATTAATTTAAAGGCAACATGTGGTAAAACAGAACCTTATAAATAGCAAAAACGTCTAATTTTAATAAAGCAAAGTCATAGGAGGCATCTTGTATTTTGAAAAAGTGAAATAAAACAAATTTTCTGTTAGTTTAAAAGCTTTATAAGATATATATATAAGCTTAATTGATATGTTTGTAACCTTTTTTGGCAATTATAATTGTGGAAATTTTACGATTTTACTCATGCTTTTAATGCTTTACATCTGAAAATCGTTGACGTCATATTTATTTAATGATAATTTACGAGAAAACATGGCGTCATCGCGCTAACACTAAAATTGTTATAAAGGGGAAAATTTTCAACGTTTTATAACATTCTATATACATATATTATTTATTGCAATTGATTTGACGCCCACAATGATAAAATGTTCTATGCAAGCCTAGAAACCTCTAAATTATAATTATTTTCGTTGAGTCTGGATAATTTGTGGCAAAATTTATATGAAAAGTATCCAATAATATTTGAAAGTATTTTCGTGTGTTTAAATTCATATAACGGTTGCGGCGTAATAATGTATCATTCGTATTTTTTGGTTTATAAACTTAAGTATAGTTTGAAATAACAGTTTGTATTACTTCAAATGCATGTAAGTCATTAGCATTACTTGAACCAGAACAATGAATGTTTTATTTTAGACTTCCCAGTCTGGTTTGAGTGTTCCACAGATTTCATACTTTACTTTTTTCAAATTTCTTTGCCAGGCCACCTTTTACAAGAATACTTTTACTATTTTTATTGTAAGATATTCCTTATATAAAACCAGTTTTATTGTGAGTTCAACTTTCAATTAAACAGTCTCCACAATTTTATTTAATGTTAGTTCTATTAATTTACAAAATGCATTCTTTTAAATTGTTTTTTTTAATTGATAGAAATTAATATAGAGATGTTTTTCAGGAGAAAAAAGTAAAAGCTTTTATTTACATCCTCTTCAGTTTTATGGTATGCATTATGCAAATTACTAAATAAACACTTAATTTACTTAATACACCCATATCTCTCCTTTTTATATAAAAAATATTACAATGCTAAGCTACACTTAATTTTAATATCATGTTTAATATAATGTTCAATAATAATGATATTTTAAGAAATTCATCAACTCAGTGAACATTCAAAAGTATAATAGACAAAAAATATATAGAAATTATATGAGACAAAAAGTAAAGCAATCAAAGAGGTTCCAATACAATAGCTAATAATTATTAATTACTTTCCATTTAAGATACCTATATAGGGTAAAGTTACATTTATTGTATTTGAAATGAAAAATTATTGTTAAGTTGATAGAAGAGCCATTAATAGTAATTCTTTTTTAAATTATATAAAGATAAATTAAACCAATGAATTTAAACTGTGTTTATTACTTTTGATATGTCAATTAATTTTTCTGTATAATTTTATTATCAATAATTTTTATTTAAAGAAAACTAGAGTTCTTATAAAAACTAGAGTTCATATATAGATATTTTCATGTATTGTGTAGTACGTTCAGAATAGAATAAACTATTGGAAAAGAAAATACTCCATTTAGAGTTGAGTTTTAACTTGGCAATAATAAAAGGAAAAGGCAATAGGGTTCGAAATTCACAATAACATTATTCTAAATCAATTAAGATTTTGCTTCTCGTACTACATTATTATATTAAGTCTTACCTGTTTTAATCTCTCAACATCAGTCCGGCTGTGTTGAAATGATTGTGATGTTGTGACAGTCGCACTGGTTGTTGTTTGTGTATAAGTGGGGTATTCCAAATTTACATTTAATAACTGTGCAGCATTGTCACGGGCTTCATATGCAAGGCCTCGAATCTCTAACTCCGAGGCTGTGTGCATCAAAGACTGCAGATCTAGTTCCTGGACATCCACTGATCCCTTGTACATAAACTCCACAAGAAGATTGATCTCAGAGAAAGGTATTCCCTTTAATATCACTATTGGATGTTGGCATGGATTGTCCCTAATAAAATTAATTAATATTAATTGATAATATCAAAAGCCATTTATAAACACACTTCCCATATTTTTGTTGAATTACCTTATCGTATTGTGATAAAATAGAAATAAATTTTATAATATTTAATTATGTAACAATATTTTCATAAAAAATCCCAAAATATCAATCAGCTGTTTTAATTTCTGAGAAAATTGAATGAAAATTGGTAAGACTCACTTGAAAATCTGTTCAAAGTAAGGGCTGCAAGCTGAAAGCACCAGCTTGTGAGCCTTGAGGGTGCCATCGCGGCAGGACAGCGTTACGTCTGCCAAAGCCGATGACGAGTAGATAGTCGTGAACAGCTGGCTCAAGTTCTGCAGGTGGTTGTTCCACTTGAGGTGGAACGTCTTGTCACTCACCAGCCCCTGCATCTGCACCACCACAAACACTTGTCACTCACTAATTCACAAATTATAAAAAATCTACAGAAACCCCTCAGCGCTGCGACCGCTACATAAAATTATAATTATTACAACTTATTTTTAGAACGATGCCCGTAAAAAACACTATACGTACGCGGTATGACAGTGTAATACTGTAGGTACGCGCCGATGGAATGTAGAGTTATCAAATTTTATTTATATTATATTTGGTAAAATTATAATTATGACTTAAACCAGCGCAGTATTTTCTCACCTCTTTTCCTATTTTCCACTTCCCGAATTTTTACAAATAACACCGAAACATTTCACAAAAAATTTTAAATACTTATTATGTTACACAGAAAGCCGTGTCGTAAAAAACAGAGTGGGGCACGCCGTGGCCCTCTCCTTGCCCCGGCCCCCTCGCACAATCAATATACGGAATATGAGAGCGCGGCGCGCCGCCTCGCCCCCCCGCATGCTTTATTATACCGTAATTAAATATATACAACTATATAAATGTACACCGCTGCACGTATACATTAATAACGTGAAGTACTTTTTTTTGCTATTTTGTCGCCCTTAACATGTTAAATATTAATAAAACACCTTTTAAAAAGTTATAAAGAAAGTTCTTTAATTTTTTTTCTATTCAAAACTTCATATAAAGTATAAAAGAAAATGAAGTCCATAAAATTTCATAGAATTCATTTACTAATGATATGAAATGTTATAAACTTTTTAAATATATATTTAATATTATCAAAATTCGAAATGAAATTATATTATTTCAACCCAACATGGGCCTCTTCCTAATAATAAAATTGTCGGGTGGGAAGTATGTGTGTAAAAAGTACTTGATTCTCTCCTCACAACATACATAAATTCTTACCCACACATAGGCAATAGTTGTAATAGATGGATCCAAACCGTCTTCTTTTTATTAGATTCCATCCTTTCATTTAAGTACCTGCTGCAGAATGCATCTTTACAAACAAAACTACATTACCAGCGTATAACAATATTACATTTTATTATTATGTTGTATGGCGCAGGGAAAACAGATATGTAACTAGTATAGGTAGTTGTGCATACTTAATAAACGGTTGATTCTTTCAAAATATAATACCTAAGACCTTTTGGGTTCGGCGATGTATCACGTAGGATTTCATTAAATATATTTTAAACTCCAGAGCTACCATACTAATACAAATATTAAAATACATATATGATAATATTATAGATATGGAGAGAAGGGCGCATGAGCGGTTGCATGAATAATATTTCTTCATTATCCGATATACGGTTCACTTTACTTGTATATATCTAGTTACATAACCTTTCTTTTCAGGCTAGTGAAATAGAGTTCATAATTTTTATAAGGAACATTTTATATTGTGAAAAAATATTTAATCAATAGCTTGTTTTTTATATATAATAATGTCGTAATATTATTTCGAAGAAATGTATTATTCTAAAGTTTTGACATATTATCTAACGAGATTCATACTAATTTTTTATATATTTTACATATAAATTGAATTAAATATTTTTTGCAATTGATTTAATTTTTTTAGACCATCATAATATAATTAATAGATATGGATTGTGTTTATTAAAATAAATAATAGAGACCAAATGTGTTTAAATAAGAAATGTAACAATATATAATTTTAAGACTGAGATACCTATAAAGAAATTTACAACGTTATTTTTTGATCAGTTTATTTTTTTTTCTAGTTTCTACTCTAAGTTTTTTTACTTTTCTTTTGTTAAATTTTATATTTGACATTTACGCCTGTTAGATGTCTAGTCTCACAGAACAATATCACTCACATAAATCTATTACTCACCGTTAATATAAAAATATTTTAACCTATTTAATGCACGTGTTCGGCCATTTGTATCATTATTGTTAAGCCATTTACTTTGGCTTATGCTGCTAAGTTATAAATATTTAAACTATCAGAAATGATGATATTGAGAGTTAATATTTCTACGGTACGCAATTATCATTTGTAAGATCTGTGTATAAAATAAATTACCTGTTTAAACCAGAGACAATTATTACAAAGTATTAGTGACGGTGACAATACTCACAACTGTCATTACAACAGACAACAACGAAATGATATAAATAATAAATATTAGCGATACCTGATTAGTCGTCTGTGGGTTCTCATTAGGCGTTGACGTGTATCCTTAATTTTTTTAAATAAGACTTCGCGTCGATTTTAAAAAAATTGAGTAGTTGCGTAGATTGTGTGATTTCACTGCTTTGCTTAAAAATTTTCACTGCAGATTTTTTTTTCGATTATTATTGCTTAATTCTCATGATGGATACAACCTCCAATTTAACTGTTTCTTCGCCAAATATTAAATATACAGAAGATTTTATTTATTCAGACTATGAATACGAAGATACTCTGGTAATAAGAAACAACAATGAGCTGGTGGTGAGATTTTTATTCATTTATAAATAAAAATGTACGAGCTACAAATAATAGTTGTAAACCTACCTGTAACCGGCGTATTATGAGCGCTGAAAATCCTAGAATATACCTATTTAATTTCCTTTCTAAGATAAAATTACTTTTTTATAGACTTGCCTAAATTTATCATTGATTTATAATTATAAAATAATATGTGTTTTATTATTTAAATATTTAAAATTTACAATGCTTATCGATGTCTTTTGACAATTTCTTCTAAACTACAGAGATAAAACACTATTATCTTTCTTATATATTATA
>JAAAKR030000008.1:809354-829756 GCA_010014985.3 Delias pasithoe
ATATAAATTGTATATTTTGAATTTATAAAAATTTCTGAATAAAAGTTAGTTTTATTTTTTATTTCCTTTCCACATCGTTTTTAAAAACGAACCAGATTAAAACTTAATGTAAATGGACAGAGCTATTTAATTCAATTATGTGGGAAAAATAGTATGGAATCAACCCTAAGAAGTTAAAATTAAATATTTCAGTAAGTAAATTAGTTGGTAATAATCACAAAAGTTATGTGCAGACCCTATACTGAAACATCAAAAGTTAAAATAAATAGTTGTAGTAAAAATTAGAACTACATGCTAGAAGTTATTTACTAGAACTTTAATTGTGTAAAAAATAAAACAATTTCTAAATACTTTATAATTAGCATTTTTTAAAAAACAAAGCTAACATATATAGTCAACGTAAACTTATAATTTAAAGAATTGCTTCAATTTCGTTACAAAATTAATTTTTTTACTTGGATTAAGTCCAATCACTTTAGAATTGTTTTTGTTGCCCGTACTCTGATTATCTTCTGATTTCAAATCCTCTATATTGTTTAGCACTTTATTATTTTCACATATATTGGTGGAATATTCTTTATTATCATACTTAGATTTATTTTCGTAATAATCAGTAGATTTATCAGAGCACCCGAGTCCCTATTCATTCTTTATCATTTTAGATCTTTGTTTTGTTACAGGTTTCTGACGTACAAGATCAGATCTCCCAATTGAAACCATTTTAATTTCCCACAATTCTAGTTCTTTCCTGTAAAATGAATGTTTTGTAATGTATTACTTTTCATATGATTAAATAAGATATTAAATTGACTTACACTCATATATTGATCGAAAATACTTACTTATATTTGTTCATTTGATCTTGAGCTTGTTTATCAAATTTAGCTCTTTCACTTTCAGTAAGCCTAACCCAATCATTCTTAACTTTTTCTTGATAAGTTTTAAAATCTTTAGCCTGGGATGTATCCTGTCTAGATATCATGTACAGGATATATGAAGACATAGGTTTTTTGGGACGACCTAACTCTTTATATTCCTAAAAAATATAATAAATTATACAAGTTTAATCATATTTTAACCACTAGTAACTTTAAAAAACTTATTAATCTATTATCTACATTTTAATTTAAGATTATATAGCACTTATCAGTTTCATAAGATCAATTCATTAATTTAGTGTACAAAACAAAAAGCCTAAGCATCTTACTGCTTTTAATTTTCTCTTTTCTTTGGCAGCTGCCATTTCATTCTTAAGTTTCTTTATATCATCTTTTTGCTTTTCCGTTAGAGATGATTCATATAATTCTTTAATTTTTTTGTAGTCTTCTAGGTCTTTTTCATATTCTTTAGTCATTTGCAGTTTAGTCTGTAAAAACATTTTAATTAACTTACATTGATTTATTGAATACTCATATTAAACTCAAACTAATGATTCAAGGCATCGACATATCAAATTATTAACATTTAGCTAATTTCATATATTATAATGCTTATGTACTAGTTTTATTATTTTATATTTAAAATTGAATGTTCAATAAACCATAGATTTTCATACATCAATATCTAATTGTTGCCAATGTTTTGATGTCCAAGTAATTGCTTCTTTTGATGTTATACTAGGATTTTTTGCTAAAAGGGCTGGTCTCATTTGGGTCATGAATTTAAAGAATGGCGTCAAAGGTCGCTTCGGTTTTTCTATTCCAAGACGTTCTTCCGCTGTTTTCTTTGTATAGGTACATATTTGAATAGGACCTATCCATTTCGAATTGCTAAAAATATTAGCATAGGAATTAAATTTACATATAAACAATAACGCAATTGATTTAAGTTGTTACTTATTTTGGGGTTTGTTTAAAAATATAACCTCAAACTTTACCTTACAGAAAGAATATTTCTATATCCACCAAAACTGGAACTAAATCGATAAATATAACTTAAAGACGTCATTATTCCTTAAAACTGTATGAATTATTCATAGAAGTCTCAATATAATAAACCAAAGTCTGCTTATAAAAACTGTATTCAATATAAAAGTTACAAATATTTTTATTTATACATAGACAAGAGAATAGCCTTTATATTAATTATTGGCTTGACTAGAGTACTTTTAAGTCATATCTATATTTCTGTTATCTGTATTAATACTTTTCAAATTATGTTAGAAAAAACTCTTAATTTTACTAATTTAATCATGAACAGTTCTTCTCTCTCTATGAAGTCGGCCAATTTCTGACTTTTATCATTGTGTTCCCCATACCCAAAATTCCCCACTCTCAGCTCATCACGGCTTCTCTTGCCCAGCTTTGGTTTGAAGTCCCCATAACAGCAGTGAAGTAGATTTTGGAGGTATGTATTTGCCTACTTACATTTTCGTATATAGCCTCTACTTTATCAGGTGTAACGAGGTCGGTGAGTATACCCGAATGACCTTCAGTCAATATCTTTTGGATATTCTGAATATTAGATATACCACCCAGCTCGACACAGTTTCGATCGTTATTATGTTATTTACGATGGACTTGTGAACAAGAAACCTGACACAACCTTAGGACTGTTAGTCGCCCTCCTGATAGTAGAGCTGAGTTATCATACCAGACTCCAGGGTTATGGTATCATCGCTCCTTTACAGAATTTGTATTACCGCGCAATGTTCTATTGTATGTAACCTTTTTTTTTTCCCTCTTCCAGCTCACACATCATTTTGTCAATCGTCAAAGTACGTAGGTTGTGTTATCAGAGCCTATCGTCGTTAGGCTGGGTAACCGAATCTCATCCGGAGATTGTAAGCAGCCCATGCTCTGCCGTTACCTTGGCCGATACCCTCGCCATGATTACCAAAGTTGATAGAGACTGAGGGTTCTAACTATAATCGCCATGCTTGGCAGGCGGGTTGGAGATCGCAGTTAGTGTAGTATTTGTGCAGTACACGGAGAACGATGCTGCCCGTCCTCCGGTTTTGTCCCTTAGGTCTTATGACACCCATGGGATGATATGAGGAAATGCAATTCTAAGCCGGCGCCTTGCGACCTACCTCTAAGACATTCCTTATTTTGAATGGTTTTTTAAATTCCGTAAGGCTTACAAAACCACTATTTCTTCATACATGAACTTCAGTATTTTTTGGCCAAACTAACGATTCCGAATCAGTCTATATGCGACTGTGATCTGGAAGACGGAAACGTAAATCACATACTGTTCAACTGTCTAATACTTCATCGCTCCTTCTTAGATTTCTTACCCCCTGACATTCCTTGTACTACTTCATAGTTGTAAATGAAATAATGTGTATATATATATATTCATTCATTATTTTCCCTTTTTCATAAATTATTTTTATGTTATTACCTGTTCATACTTATATTGTGTTCTCTCTATATGTTTGTTTTTGGTTTAAATGTTGTTCATGGATATAGTTGTTCTTTTTTTAAATGGAAATGGTGGCCACCGAGCAGAACACTCACCTAAGATAAGTGGTTCTCCACCCATTGACATCCCGTGTCGGAAATTACTAAAGAAGATAAAGTGGCAGTTTCGACGTCGACTAAAGTGATAACACTTCGTAAAAGTGGCTCATGATGAAAAACCCATGAAGTTGATGATTTTTAACTGTGTGCTATAAGGCATAAAATACGTGAATTTTATTTTGTAAGAAAGGAATTGCCTACAGAAGCAAAACTATCGCATTGAATGCGAAATGAGGTTATAAACAGAGCCGCTCCACTTTGTGGAGAATTATATAAAGTATGGTATTTTATTTAAAAAAATGTAAATCCAAACGAAAGTTTTTGATGGAAAGATACGATATTGTCAAGGTAGGTAGACGAAGATACTGATACTTCTGATGATAGCGATGATGAGGATAATAATATGTCAGATTTAGATGAACATAATTATTATGAAAATAAAAATTTCTAGATTAAAATCGTGTTCTCTTTTGATGGAACCTCTATTATTGTTAATTATTTATTTATCAATGGTATGGCGGACAACTGAGAATAACGGCGCTATAGTACGTGCATTGGTAGTATTGCCGGCCTTTCACTTAGCTTTAGCAGCATTTTATGGGCCTTTGATTTCTTTACGTACATTTCAGTTTCAAGGAAAAGTAGCGTTTCACGCTGAGTATTCTGTGGGCCCGTGTTCAATAATATTTCTATACAATATTATTTAATTAAATGGTAGGCAATATTAATGATAGTAAATGTTATTCCCACGCCTTTAACAATATTTATTGGGGACTGATATATTGTAAGTCTGTAAGTATCTGAAGGTGTACACAAAGTACAAGATAAGTACTGCTAATAGTTAATAGGGACGAGTCATAGCATATTTATTTTTTAATCTCCCGGAATCTGGGGTAATATTAAAGATGTGACAGCATTTATTTCCATTACTACCTATGTGACGTCATATAAAATACATTTTACAAATAAATGCGCGCAGTCAAGAAAACTATGGTAACGTTACAGTGACAAAATTTTTTTGTTACCGTGAGGAAGTCATCAGTTTGCGCTAGCCTGACTACTACGGGTTAGCCATTTTTATAAGAAAAAGAACTGTGCTTATTCTTGCTCGATTAGCTGTCGCTATTTATGTTAATACATCATTATACTGATTAGTGATTACTTACACTAGGAAAATTGTGATCGCTAGTCACAAAAGCCAAAACATAAGAAGAATTGAAATTTCCTACAATTTTATTTTGTTTTTGATAATTTATTTAACAATAAGTATTAATCCATATAACCTATTACATTGACACAGTAGAATGTATACCACAGGTAGTCTCTGCGATACTTTTAGTCTACGATCATCATCAGACGAGGATGTAATTATCAATTTTGCGAATTATTCTTATACATGTAAGTCGTTATTTTAATAAATTCCTTTATTTCCAGGATTTAAAAATTATGGATTGGTGTTCATCTTTAGGGAATAATGATAGAGATGAGAACATGAACTTAGATTCCTTGGATCCCAGTTTTAAGGAAATAATACAAATATGCCTTAATGTAGAACGATCTAAAGGAATGCTCAGAGTAATTAACAGATCACTTTTGCCTTTATACAAACAAGTAAACAAAAGTTACAGAGACAGTGCAGAATTTAAACGAATACTGAATAGAACTGGGGGATTAATTATAAAGTATCCTAAATATAAATTTACTTATATTAAAGCGTTATGTGAAAATTTAATACAGAATAAAAAGAAGAAACGAATAAGTTTTGTTACTATTAATACTGCTATAAAAGGTTTTTGATATTAATTATTTTCATGTTGTTTTAGATATTTAGTAGCGGATTTTCTTGGAATATTTTAATGTTGTGAAATAATTTCAAACAAATGTATATTTAATTTTTACAGATAATGAAATGAAACTTGGTCATAACAAGATGAACACAAAAACTAATGTCAGTTTAAATGATAGACAAGTTGTATTATTAGACAAGACAATAATCATAGATGATGATGATGAAAAGGAAGACATAAATTGTAAACTTACTTCAGTAACCAAATGTAACCCTCAATTTATATCTTCAGGAAATACAGAACTATTCACAGAACCAACATGTTCAGAACAACAAGTTGATCAAAAAAATTTATTAATAGCACAAAAAGTTGAGCATATAGATGATGATTTTAAAAGAAAAGTTAAATCTGCTGAAGACGAAATAGCAAAATTAAAAGAAAAAATTGATATTCTAGAAGAAGCTGAGGTTGATACAGATACTAGAAGATCACAATATGTTTTATGCAATAAGTATGTATTTTCCATACATCTTATTATAGTGAAATGGCTTTATTTTAATGTGTCATTGATTAGCTTTGTTTGATATGCCTAAGGAAAAATGCAGAATTGCACACTTTTGCTATCACTTTTAACTCTTACTAGAGCAAAGTAGGTTGCGACATGTTTCTCACATTTAGTAATTATTATGTTTTTCACTGTATGACTTTATTATACAAATATGAATAAATAGAATATGATACTGATTACAAAACACCCTGATTATGTGAGTTATAGCATTACTATATTCATTTTATTTCAGATATAAGGCTAAAGTAGTTAGGCTATATAATTATTTATGTAGCATAACTGAGTCACCTTCAGTCAAAAGACATGAAGTTCATTTAAGTGTTAAAGATGGACATTCTGAAGCACCTGTAAAAATTCTCGAAAAATTTCTTAACAATAATATCCAGGATAATGGATATCCATCTTTTCCTGATTTTAGTGATGTCATGATGTGTGTCGTTTTGGCAAATGATATTCATAAATTGGGATGGAATGCATCACAAGTTAAGAAAGAAGGTATAAATTTTAATTTGGAAAACATGAGGTATTACTGCCTTATTCTTTAAAGAATAAGATAGTAGAAAGTTAGTTAAATTAATATTGTTCTGTTTAGAGATTAAATATAAATAAATAATTATTTGTTAAAACATTCAAGCCAGATTGCTGTTTACTCAGTGTGGTAGTGCACTACAAAAGTTACGCCAGATACGGGATTGGAAACATTTATTGTCTTATACATATATGAAGGAGGATTTTGATGATCCAGCACAGCATGATCCAGAGTTCTTAGCAAAGCTTGAAACAAACAAGGCACTCGCAAGAAAGACTGAAATGGATATTATTAATAAGTATGTATAAATAAAGCATTGAGAACACAAATTTTTTTAAATAAAATGGATTTTCTGTCTCAGGTATGCTGCAATCAATATAAAAAATAAACATAAGCAAGGAAAATGTTCTAATATGACTTTACTTACTAATAACAATTATTCAGATACAAGTGATAGTGACACAGATTCTGTAATTTTATGTGAAGAAGATATGGCAAGAAATGAAAAGTTCTTCAGAAAATTAAGAGAATCTGTAAAAATTGAAAAAACAGAAACTGATTTTGAAAAAAATGTTAAACAAGATATGTCAATGGCAAAACAGTTGGAAGAATTGGGTACTAATTTTACTGTTACTACTGAAATTGATGATCCATTACTTGTGCTTGAAGTTTCTTCAGATAGCGATGTTGAAGTATGAATAAAATATTGGTAACATTTAAAAGTACTTAATCAATCTTTTTGTTGCACCAGAGAGTAATTTGAAGACGTGGGAAATTTGACCATATTTCCACTGGGTAAGCACGTAAAGCTGATCATTCACTTTAATTTATTATGTAAGAATCTAATATTTTACATAACTCCCAATATTTCGGATGGCCACAATTTGCAGTGAAAGTATTGTAAGTATGTACTGTAAGAAGTTCTGACTAAACGCTAAACTTTGAACATTAGAATTTTTTTACTTATAAACATGTCCTGGCGTCATTTTCAATAATATAGGAAAACTCATTCATAATTAACTTGATGTTTGAAATTTAAACAATAGGTCCGTATTTTTTAAAAAATCTTTAAACTTATGAATACACAGGTTGTGTAACTTTAACCTAAATAGCTGGTTTTAGAAACAACTGTTGAAATTATAAAATGATTGGTTGTAAATAAGGAACTGAAAATAACGCATTCTATATATAATTCGGATACCTTAGAATATTTTTGGCCTAAATAAATTACATATTTGTTTTTTAGATATAGAATATTTACTACTACTAATAAACCTATGATATTATTGAGTTTTTTAATTTATCTTGCGTCTTACACTTCGTGGTGATATCGTAAATAAATTGTTGGGAACCAGTCTCACAAAATATATAAATATTTTGGAAATAATAATGCATAGTGCATTATTAATAAAATAGAATCAAAGTGATACTTATTGTATTTGTGAGCGAGAAGCTAACAAAATAAGGCTAAACTTTACGGCAATCTAGAGAAAAAGCGAGAATTCTATTCAATTCCATTTCCTTGTAATTAACATTTTAAGTGTTTTTAAAAAAAAATCAGAAATATTCTAAAAGATAAATTATAATATGTTTTAAAAATAATAGTAATCTAATAAGGTATATTGAATCACAAGTCACGGTGTTTATTTTGTACAGATTTAATTTGACAGTGTTAAATAGGTACTTATTAATTATTACTGTCTTCACAAGAGCAAGTTCTATTTAATTCGGTATTGTTTGACGTCGACAAAAACAACACGTAGAAATTGCTGAGTAACTGTCTATCTTACGTATATACAAAAAATTTAGTACTACTGAGCCTAGTCGTTTCCGAACCTTGCCCATAGATAAGTTTGAAACACATTAAGGCCGTATACATATAAATCTAATACTGTCTTCTCTTTCAAAATTATCAAAATCCGGAACAATAGACCTCTATTGTAGCATTTGGCCAGTTCTACACGGTTGCATTGCTTTAAGATATTTAATTTTTTTATACCATATGCATGCAACCATGTAAAATTGATAGTATTATTAATTAGAAATAACTATAAATAAATAAAGTTATGATGTTAAGTCACAGCAGGATAGTGAGAATATTTCCCAAAAAAAGTAGTTTTGTGACTAAAGTATTTTATTATACACCACCCGATGCTTTTACAAATACTTTAGTAGATGCGAATTTATAAAAAAACCTGATTACAAGCTGCTAGTATAAAAAAATTCACCAACAATAACAATTAGGTATGCAATTTTGACACAACGCACAATTTGCGGAATTCTGTAGTGACTGTTATTGAAAGTATTTGACTATAATGCGATGAAATCGAATGCATAAAAAAATATCTCTCATAGGGCCTTACCTTACATTCTTACATTAATTTCGTCTTTGACAAAAGATGTTACACTAGGAGTACCCTAAACCCTACGGCAACACTTGCTAAGGAATGGTCGACAAGAGCTATTTCATAGAAAACTATTTCAATCTAAAAAATGCAAAGGTCAGTCTTGACTAATGGCGTGACAGTAGTCAGTCTTGTCACCGCAATATCTGATCAAGGCGAATATAAAAATGAGAAGTGGCAAGTGTTATCCAAAGGGACGCTCTCACTATGTTAAGGACCAATCAATCACACACCACATTCAAGAAGTTCTTTTATTTCGATTTTTTTAGGGTTTTCTCTTTTATGTATTATTGTTTAGCAATAAAATGTGGTAATAGCTTTATGTTTTCCGTTCTTTTTTAAGGTTAATCAGCTATAAATAATAATATCCAGCGGATATCGCCGTGCGGTAACATAACGTTTACATCAAGCGATTAGACAAAAACGAAACAAACGAGAAGTTTACGGAGCGGTCCGACGCGCGCTGAATTCGCGCCGATTTTGACGATGAAATTGCCGCAAATGTGTTTTTTTAAATTATATTGTTTCAATATAATAACACTGGTTTAGAATTATATATTTAAAAGTCGTAACAGTTGAAAAAATAAACAGATAATGTACATTGTGATCATATGCGTAGAAATAAATTATTTTTATGTAGAAATAAGTGGATTTAGAATATTCTACTCACAACAAAAAACTAAAAATTGAGCGAAAGGATCAGTTCAATATTGCTGCACTAACGAAAATATGTTCACTGAGAATTTAGTATGGGCAAAGTTGAGACCGCGTCAATCTGCGTACGTCGGACAGCTGAATCTGTTAAAATACATAATATTATGTTTTACATTTATGTAAGATTTGTTGATTGTAAAAAAATTAAATGTTATAGTCCCTATAAATGCTGTATTGGTTTATTTGTCGAGAGCTGTGTTTGCCTTTACTGCAATGACGCATTCTTCACCACAGGATTTGAGCACAGTGCACTGAAAATAAAAAATAATCATTTTTGAAATGAAATATTTTAAACATATAATAGCTGGCAAAATGCTTTTCTGTGATAGATTGTGTTAAGTGGCAAGTACAGCTAAAAATAAAACATGTATATAATTCTTATCAAGCAATTTTTGATAACTGTTCTTGAAAATTTTGATAAAAATCATGTTTTCAGAACCTTAGAATTCCATATAGCTTATGAAAAAGCATGAGCTCAGGTAAGAGGTTGAATTATTATGTTCGAGTGTATTTAGCACCAACACAGTATTAAATATTGTGTTAGAGACTCTATACTCGAATGTCTCCTTCAAGAGACTTAGTTGCCTAAATCTATGTAATAATTTAGGATGGTAAGTGTCTAAAATCTGTTTATTCTAAAGAATCCTAAATGTTTTTAAAATTATTTATCTATTTATCAAGTCTTATCCACCTTACAGAAAAACAGTGGCTAAAGTCAAGTCTCGAGATGAAAATAACTAACCAACAACTCCTTGCCACTGTCGAAATCAGAGCGAAGTTGTGTTCCAAGGTCTCCATCTGGGATCTTAAGGTCTTCACGCAGGTCTCCATTATCAGCCATCAGAGTGAGGTATCCATCATCAGAAATGTCAGTTAGCTGATAGTCTTCACGCTTCACATGTGGAACGTCCATGTTGTGGGTGGAGGGACAAATATCTTCATATCTGTGAAAGAAAACAAGCAGATGCATGGCTATGACAAGGAATTTCAAACTCAAATTAGTAATTACAATCGGCTTTAAATTTAATCTAATCTATTAATACTTTAATAGATTTAATTATGTTTACCTGTACTGAATCACTCTTAAAACTTGTTCAGTTGTTCAAATTTATACAATTCACAGCTACACAGTGCATCAACTCTTTAGAGTATAATGTACTGTATTTTATAGATAACTCATTGAATGAAGTGTAATTCACTACAAACTATGAAGTAGGTCTTGAAATAAGATGGATTGATGAAAAACATTATTCAACTTTATGCAAGTAATCAATCAGAAAATGCTATATTATATATGCAAGTATTTTAATTTTACTATTTTATTTCACACAGTGTAAAAAAACTTCAATATATTTCTATACATTAGTATAATTTCACTAAATAATTCAAATCAATAATGTGAAAGGAAAGCACTAATTTTCAACTATTTAAAACTGCAAAAAGTTGGAAAAATGAACTAAATAAAAATGAAAGCTCCTACAAATATGGCATTTGATGGTGGTATAGTATCATGTATTCCTGTTCGGTGATCTCATAATACAATGGTATAATGAGACGCATATTAGGATATTTATTATTTGAGTATCCTCAGCACAAAAACAATATGATATTGTATTTGCGACTCTATGTACTCAAGACTTTAGGTATCATAAATTATTTATTTATAGAGCATTGTGTATTAATGTTAATCTAGTATATTAGATATAGCAATAAAATAGGTGCCTGGATGTCGAGTTGTGGAAAACAGCCAGTCTTTACAATTTAGATATTGCAAATATACTCACTTCTTTCCATTAAATATATCAATGCCAACAAGATGGACTTTAGCATGACCATGTTTGCCAGTCTTTGAGGTGGACATTTCAACAATTTTGCATGGGCGACCTTTAAGCATAACAAAACCATTTTTGCGGAGAGCTGAACATTGCATAGGGAAGGTGGCAGAGGCACCAGAGTCTCCGGTCTCAAAGTGTGTGTCTTCAATGTCACCCATTATGTGAGGTTTTAGTTATAGTGAAGTATGATCTATAAAAAATAAAAATAGTTTAAGATAGTTAATTGTTGACAAATATAATTCATATTTTCATTAATATGTAATGTTAATCATTTCAATAGACAATCATGTATTTATTATAGTATTGGTTGAGGTAAAATAACATTTAATTCGTAAGTAATGTAATTGTATGACAAATTGCCATATTTTTATATTCAAGAATTATTGATATTAGTTCATTATAACTGTATTCTTGTTGTGTAATCTCAGTATACAGTGGGTATAGTGAGACACATATTAGGAACTGGTATTTAAATTCAGAGTATCCTCAGCAAAAATAACATGACATTGCACTTGCGACTCTATGGGACCAAATTCCAGAATAACTCTATCAAATTTCTAGACATTGCAGTTTTAACTTAAACCTGCTAACCTCATTCTAATAATAAGTAAAGATGGAAACATTTTCCACTCATTTAATAACTAAAAACAAGGTACAGTAACTGTAATAAGATATAATTTATAAGTAACTAAATAAAGATAGCCTTGGTGTATTCATCTAAAATTTAGCACATGGAGGTTACTGAACTCTTATGTCAGCAATCCTTAAAGGTTAATCTGTAGTCTTCAGGCAAGAATACATTGTTTTAGATAAAATGGAATATTTTTTTATATAGACAAAAATTAATATTATATACTATGAAGTTTATTCACACAAGGCATATAGTTATATTCTATAGCTAGAATTTAGGAACCTTGTAATTGTAAGTATACTAAACTAGTTATTTACGAGATATGAAAAAAGTATAATTTTTTAAATGTGAATAACTATAGATCTTTGATGCTAAAACAAGAATACTTTATCTGCATTATATTTTATTTGCTTTAAATAGTTATTATAGTTAATATGTTTATTGTCTTCTAATAACTATTAATGATGATATATTCCTTAGCACTTTATTAAAATTACAATTGATTAAACACAATTTAACTAATAAAATCTTTAGAAAAATTCAGATGGCCTAACCCCACCTATCGCATTGTCGAGAAAACCTAAACCTTTGTAAGCTAGTCACAAAAATAATCAATATGTATGCAACAAAGAATATTGTATTTGAACTACTTGTATTAAAATAAGATGAAATCTTACTCCTATGTCATGGTATTAAATGAAAAATGACCGTGTGGTTCGACGTATACGAACATGTGGCTACTATGAGACATGGATATCACGTTGAAAAATAACACTTCTATTTACAATTTCTTCTAGTTGGTATATGACGATCCATAACATGAAACTTACAAGTTCTTTAAAGCGACGCTTAATTCGAACTAAACTTTACTGTATTTAGTAGTTAAAGAACAAATATAAAATTTGACTAATGTGCCGGTGCCACAGTTTTTTTTAACTTCACAAAATTTCCACACCGTTTTATAACTTTATTTGCACTAATTAATATTCACCACAAAGAATACTTACGAAAATATTATTTATAATAATAAAATGAAGGAACTCGATAAAATTAAGATATTTATCGACACTCACATGTGACCGACGGGTTCTTCAACCGAAAGGTCAATTTGCGCCTGCGTAGCACGTCTTTCATTCGCTTCCTGTTGCGGGGTTCTCAAATTTGATAAAAGACCGCCATTTTACAGCGGGAAATATGAAAGTATTTTTTTTTAATTTTAAATGTCATTTAGACTTTAAACAATACTTTAAAACTGTATTTATTTATATGACTTAAACGTTTCATACAATAATATAACATTATTTAAAAATATTGATACTAAAAAATATACTATGACTGTTTTACCGATAGTATATTTTATATTACTCACGCCACGACAGCAGTTTAAATAAATAAATATAAATTCTAATTTTAAGAATAAACTATACTAATATTTTTGACGCAAGAAAATAAACAATAATAAAATAAAAAGTTTTTTATTGTGATTAAATATAAAGCCTCAAATATGTATTAGTGTTTAAATTTGTGTTCTGTGCTTGTCATCTGCCTACCTGATACTGTCATAACATACTACGTGTTATGTTCATGTCATGCTTTATTTATTTATTTACGTGTATAAATGGTGTGGACTAGACAGTAGCAAATCTATTTTTACATATGAAGACTTTAAATGTATTAAGATAAAATATATGAAATTTGATTTTGTAACTAGAGATAGCATGGAGTAATGAAGTCTACTGTCTAATTATTATAACTAGTAAGTCTGCCAATGATGACAGAAGTTTTACGCTCCGCTGAATAGTTGATAAAGCATGAGCTAGAGGGCGATTTTTTATTTGTTTGGAAATTATTCACTATCTTATTTGGGGTTCTACTGCATAGATATTATTGAAATACGAAATGAAAATATTGAAATGAACGTTATATGCAAAAATACTAAATGCTCATAAAATAAAGTACTGGCTGCATTTCTGCGTCATATCGTTACAATATAAAGCGCATTTTTATTATAAATGTCAAGACTAAGCATTCAACACAGTTCAGTAGGCAAAAAATAGATGGCGCTACTAGCAGTTCCTCTTCTAAATTCCTTAATTTATATCACATCAAATATCAAATGTAATTGCTGTGAATCAATGCTCTACTTTGGGTATAGTCGCGCAAAAATGGGTTAATAAATATTTGCATGTCGGCATTTTAATAAAAATAGGACAATTTTTGTAAGTATTGATTTTAATAGGAAATTTATTTTATAGACCGAAAATTATAACATTGAGATAATGATCAAATCCGAAGTTAACGATCCGTACGAGAACATAAGACAACGTAACAATACTAAAGCAAGGGTTTAAAAGCTTTCTTCGATAAATCACTGGGACCCTTCGCTCTAACAAAAGATATACAATTACTCAAGCGTTGATGTTGTTATTATAGTGTGATTAAGTACTCTGGATAGTCATTGTTCTCTTTAAAACCATATTTGATTCCGAAATATTTTTATACGTAGATTTAATTACTTCTCATGTTAGTGGTATTTTGTGTACCTACTGTTAATGAATTGAAAATATTGGATGATTATAAAAGTAAATAAACTATACTCAATATTTCTACTCCAAATTACATTTTAATTTACATAGCTGTAGTTGGTTTTATGAGGATTCTATCATGAGGTACGTACCTATAGAGAAATGGCGGCCTTGGTGTAACGATAGAATACAATTCTAATTGATTGAGTTTATTCTTTTGTTGACATCAGTCGGTAATAATGAACTGAAAATAAATAATAATAGGTTATGATAGAACGAACGAAGTCTCCGAAGCGAGGGACCACATAAACAAATAGTGGCGTATATATCTCTTCATTTTATAGAATTGAGTAAAAGCAATAACAGAGGCTTTTTAATAGTTAGCCATTATGGCTTTGCGCGGTACAGCTACATTATGCTTCTTTTTGCTAAACTGCGATCGAGGACGTATACCTAATATATATAGTTAAACAAATTTCTTAAATTAAATAACAAACATTTCTTACCTAAATTAGTTAATTGTAGCTATGTTCACTGTGGCATCTAATTCAAAATCTCTCATTTAGACCACTATTAATTAGACCTGAGTGTATGTTTTATTATGTTTTGGATAAAAAAAGGTTAGATTTTCTGACTTCAATAGATATATCAAGACACACTTGTGTAACCTATTTGTTTCTGGACTAATGTAGACACGAACCTTGGCTTGTGCCGTGGTTGTGCAAAGGCCATCCCGCTGTTTAGGTTCACGCCGAGGTACCTACTTGGCATACATACGCCATGGGATAGGTTGGTCGGAGAGGGTTATCTTATATAGGTAATGAAATGACAGTCCTTTTCGACGTTCTTATAGCAACGACCGTTATTCTTGCTCCTTTGGTTCCTTGCGAACGTGACGCTTTTGTCGTGGTTTAACTGAATGCATTAGAGTAGAAACCACGATCTAAAGTCCGTGGCTGCAACTTGGAGCCTATTTGTTATAATCAGACTATACTTCAATCAGACTATAATTCATCACTGGTGAACAGGCTGATTAGAAGCAGGGATAACACCGAGCCTTGTTTTTTTAGAAATGGCTATTCGCTGTCGGCTATACAACCGTTAGCTTAACACGGGCTTTGTGGACGCCAGCACGGATAGGTTGCGGGGCAGAGAGGGTTTTCTCTACTCGGTAGTGGAAGAAGTGCTCAGTCTAGATCAACTGTTGAACTGTGACATTTCCGCATTATTAAGAGACATCTCAGCAAAAATTTTAATAGCCCAAAAAGTGACATTGCAATTATATAAACCGAGAACGCGGACTGTGGTGTGGTTTTCTACGGGCGGTGTTCTTTTGCCATAGAGAAGACACGCCTGCTCCGTTGCCCACTATACCTATCATAGAAAAAGATAAATATTGAAGATAGTGGAGAGTCGACTGAAGAAGTCTTCAGATTTTGACAAGCCTTCTTAGCCAAAGTTAGTTTTTTTATCGTTGTTATTTATAGTAGGTACGAGAGATAGTTTTCTTAAAAGAGTTTTTATTTAGTTTTCTAGATACCTAAGTACAAATTACAAACTTCGTGGTCCAATTAATCCCACCGGTTGGTAAAATTGTTATAAATATCTATTGAAAAAATGATAATTATCTTAAGAGTTTATTACCTATATAAATATGTTGCTTTTTATATTGTATTTGAAGCCAAATAAATATAGTTGCATTTAAAACAATATAAGAAGCATAACAAAAACGCATTATTTTAATGGTCCAAAATAACTCTTTTGTTCTTATTTTGCTGATAATCACAGACTGGCCATTCAAATGAACATAATTTACCATATTGTTTTCATTTGCTAAACCCGCAAACTCCATTTGGCCGCGCAGAGCCAATTTTTTAAGTGTTGCCCGCTCAAATAAATTATGTAGCAAATGGGGTAGGCGCAATGGACAAACAAGAAATAAAACGGATGAGCGCGACTCGGGTTGTGTGCGAGGGGGATGGCTATATTTCCTCTCCTCTTATCCACCCCCTGCCCCGTTCCACTTGAAGATGGTCCAAAGGTAAGCTCGTATTTTATTGTCACTTAGTAAAAGATTTGTTTTTCAAGTATCTTCGATTGTTAATTCGCTTTTAAACATTTGTTACACATATTTGGGTTTTGCATATAACAACCACAGCTGCAATGAAAAAAAATGCTAAAATTGTCTTTAAATATATTTTATGTCGGTTAAATGTATTGATTACCGACACCTTAATAAGTAATGAATGCAAAGATTACACTCAGTTTAAAACAGTATTTATAGTTTACATTACATACGCATTTCAAAAACACCTTTTATCTATGGTCTTCCGATACATATATATCTAAAATTAAAAAGTAACTTATTCAAGTTTTGTACGTAATTACAATTCAATTAAACTCTTTATTTACTACAGGCCCTATTTGTTTTAATTTATTTGATACTCGTAAAAAAAATTCTAAGTTTATTAATAATATATGAGATGAGGACATAAAGTTTGAGCCCCGACATGCAAATTGAAAGAAAGAAAACGCCGACATCTCTTTCTTACGTCTCAGAAAAGGGATGTGTAAGCGAGAGAGTAAGAGTGAGAAAGTAGAGTCGCGTTCTAAGTGAATCAGTGCCCGCGTTCGCTATTAAATCAGCGCGAGGGGGAGGGGGTATCGTGCTAAAATGCTTACGGCGGGTGGGGTTTTGTTTGCTGAGGGCGGTTTCAGAACGATTACTCTAGTATTGCCAATGTGGCGCTTAATGCGCTAGAAATAAAATGAAATGAATTTAATTTTATTATACAATATAATCTTTAATATTATTTTAATATCTGAAAACTTAAGAAGTTTAATATCTAAAACTTTGAAGAATTGTCGAAAAAAAAAGATACTATTTTAAATACACTTTAATTGTCCATATTGCTTGAAATGACAATACAGCACAATACTGCTTTTGATTACAGACTTTATTCTAATTCATATATTTCTGAAACCATATTATAGTTTTAATTTGCTAAACGATAAAAAGTTTTATACGCTGGTGTTTTTAAGCAAGTTTATTAGTCACTTACAAACCATACGCTGGAGAATAAGCTCTCAAAGCGCTTTAATATTCAGTGAGGTGATAGCATTGGTTCGTTCTGTACTATAGTAGCAAGCTTCAGTCAAACAGTGACGCGTGAACGGTGCTGACGCGTTCCAGACGGGATGTTAGCGCGGTGACCGCGCACTTTCGTAGTTGGTAAGGCGGGAAAAGTTCCCGCCTACATCGCCAAAATATTTTCAGACGCTAATAAGGTAATAACTATGTAGCTAATGTCCCATTACAGATTTTACGATAACTATTTTAAATTATTTTTCTCATTTAGATTTTAAACTTGCAAAAGTCTAATATGGCTGTTTCGATTTATTTTGTTGTGTTTGATGCGTAAAACAAATCGTGAAATCGTTAGTGTTGTTTCGAAAAGTTAAATTTCGAAACAACACTAAAAAATATAACTATAAGACAGTCGTCTCTTTGATCTTCTTTTTTCTCTTTATGTAATTACGTAAACGTTTTTTAAAGTCAAACCTGATCGGTGGAAGTGATTGAAACTTCTGTAAATGAAAAACAATATAAAACAAACATTTGATAGGCCCTAGGTCCAAATTAATAACTGAACAATCATCATAAATGTTTAGATATTGATTTTGCCATATTGTTATACACTCGGGGGTTAGTTTTTAATTAATAAGAGTAAAGAGTATCGGTATAGCTAATCACCCAACATACAATAAATACACATCAGTATGTACTGAGAAAAATTACAATTTGGGTAGGTAAATGACATAGGCACGTGCTATATAGGAGCCGTATGCATGGTTTCAATCAGTTGTAATAGAATAAATGCCAACAACACTCTGGCAATATTTTCAATGACAATTGTCGTACATTGATATGCAATCTTGGCGGCGCCGAACATAATTACATGATTCGTACACGACAAAAGTCTTAACTGACTTCGCTGTTTAGTAACTTTTGCATTAGTAAGATATTTTCTACACATATTATTATACCTGAAGCTTATAAGGTTATCCATTTTGAGAGTTCAAGTAGAAGTCAATGTTTTAATTTTCTATACTGTCTGTAGGTATTAAATTGAATTGTCTGTATTAAAGATTTTATAATGTCATACTTTAAGGTATAAAAGATATTATCTAAATCACAGCGTACAAATTATACTGTTAGTATTAGTCCACTTAATCTCTTAGTGTTTTTATAGAAAAATATACATTTATTTATTTAAAATGCAGCTGGAATTCATTAAATTGTTTATAAATCAAAGCCTGTTACGACCTTCTTACACATTGTTCTTTGCTATGAAGTTCAATATTGACAATCATATGTAATTTAAGCCCAATAAATAATTGATTCAGAGTCGCCATATAGAATCACCCGGCATTTACATGCAAAGTCCATTCGAATATAACAGCCTTATATTTCAACAAAGAGCGTACCCATCCCTTAAAGGCCGGCATCGCACCCGCGGCCCTGTAAGGACATGGTGTGTCCATAGGCGGAGGACTGCTTATTCTAGGTGAGTCTCCTGCTCGGTTGCCACCATTTCCTTTATAAAATAATATTTTCATTAAACTATTTGATATTATATTATAATATAAAAATGTTCTCGATATTTGTCTATATTTGTACATTCCTATAGTCTAAAATCATTATTATAAAGCATACTTCGAACACAATCTTTAAGGATTGTGAGAGATGAATGCGCTACGATTGTCTACGCCAGCGTAGCTGCTTAGTACTCGTAGACCTCTGATTCCAAATCCGTTATAATTACTCATTTAAGATATTATATATGAAAAATTTGAACTTACTTGAAAAATTAAAACCCTAATGACTGGTAAAATTTTATAAGTTTATAGTTACATACAACACAGGGACAATTTAAATGATAATGTTATAGCTCTGTATAGATTCAGGGTAACGATTTAATTATAATCTTCAATATTTTTGAAAGGGGTCTATTTTTTTCGTATTAAATTATGAATTGGTGATAGATTGATTGAAAAATAATTCAGGTATGTGCAAATGATGTATTTACATTTAAATTAATTGTAAAAAATAATTAGTTTGTTTTTTAAATTTAATTTGAATATGTTTCGCAGTTAGCTTAGCAAAAGTTGTGAGTGGTAAGGACGGGTTGTATTTAACTAATCCTAACTTGATTCGGGTAACTCTGACGGAATTATATGCCCGCTTTGAAACTACTACGCTATAGGCTTTTGTGAATAGAGGAGTAACGCAAATTGAGTTGTTTGCGCTTTCTACTTTAGTTTTACTTTTTTTTTAAACTTCATTCAAAAGGTATACAATAAACAGTCTGTATCTATAAAATACAAAATGAAATTCATACCTAACTTCTTAATATAATATAATATCTAAAACAGTTTTCAGTCAGTAGTAAAAAGATCATTAAATTAACATTTCTTTAGCAAAAACGTCCGAAATCAGTCAAACCATTTACGAGATAATGGATTAAATCATTAAACGAATGATTTTCACTCATTTAACTTTTTAGCTATAATTATTATAAGGTCAGGTACATGAAAAAAAACTGGCCGAACTTTCAACGTGGACTTAAATTAGCGACGGCAAAAAACCTAAATAAATTTACTAGCAATAAGGATAAACTGAATTAGCGTCTCTTTCTAATTGGTTCCTGAAAACAAAGACAGTATCATCCGGCAGTTTATTCGATAAACTAACATCAATTGCGTCGCGACATGCATCCGCATTATAATTGATTATAATTGCTCACTGGGAACTATATACTCGTATGTGATTGTTAGGCTACAACGTCTCTACTACATATGGATGTAAGTAAAAAAATTGGAATTAGAAAATAGCACGTGAATTCTTAACAAATGTGCTGACATTTTTTACAAAAAGCAATAG
>JAAAKR030000009.1:28693-38885 GCA_010014985.3 Delias pasithoe
TAATTTACACTCAAAGATCATTAGAAATCCATTTACCGTAGTTTATTAAGTTCAAAAGAGGGCAACGACACGATAAAAGTAAATCTAAATCGCGATCGATTCAGTCATGGCCAAACAATTAGAGCAGTGCATTTATAAAGTTAACATTCTCAAAATATATCTTTGTGATATATAAAGACACATTTGGAGTTCTTAATAGTAAATAAACTATTGTTTTTTTTTCAAATAATTCCAGAAAAACAGTCTTTATACCGTAATTGAAAACCTGATTTTCGAGATAAGTTTGGGAGAGATTTATGGAAATAATTTGTAATTGCAGAAGGTTCATGAAAATTATATATTTTCATACTATTATGATGTAGTCATATTGATACAAACAAATACATGAGGTACATACATCGATATTTCAATTTGAACAATAGCGATTCAAATAGCTTCATGTAATTAATGATTACTTTATCCTTATGGTGGTGTGCATTGACGGTACGTTGACCACAGATGCTACACAACATGTAAAATTGTACAACATTAGCGTCACTCTATTAAAATCGCTCTCCTTCCAATGCGTTTCAGCTCTAATATGTAATACCTGTAGCAACGATCAGCTTCCTCCTTGCAGTCGCGAGCGAAGTGTCCAGTGCGGTTACATTTAAAACACTTCTCGCGCTGCCGGTTGAAGCCGGAGTCACGAGAGGCAACGCCACCCTGTGTGCACTCGCGGGCGAAGTGCCCTGTGCGGTTACACTTGTAGCATACACTTGAACTCATCTCTGAAACAACATAAATGCATTTTACACTTTATACTAACACCTGCTCAGATAACTTCTATTTGCCGCCGCTGTTAAGTAGTCTTTTACCATTTCACTTTTGCATAATTTGAATGTAATTTTTTGATACCATAGTGTATTTTTTTATTTTAACTATGAATACAAGGTTATAACTACAGCAGTTGAATATTAAATTTGTTTATTGCTGATTGTTATTTAACTAGTACTGTATCTATTAAGGAAAATTAACGCAACTATTTAAATGTACACAAAAAATTTACATATTGGTTGAAATGTAATTTTTTCTATGGACATGGCAAATTTTTTGAAAATAAAACGCAGGTGTGCAGTGCACCTGCCTAAATTGGATATCTTTTGCATCGCAACTGTAATTCAGGTTATTTAAAGATCATTGCGCAATTTGTCAAGTGTTTATATACGAATTAGTGAAAAATGAGAACGTTTTTCTACCAATTATCATCATAACACGTTAAAGGTGAAACAAAGTATCTGTTACTTTGTATGCTACAATCTATTGGCACAGCTAAGAAATAGATTTAAAGCAAGGACACCTTTTCAATTTGAAAAAATATTCAATTGTAAAAGTGAATTAAACATAACCAAAGGGCGGTTTTCTTTTGTGTGGCATTGATGGACACATTGCCTGCAGTAGAGGTATGTTAATCTATTATTGTAGGTGTCAAGTCTCTCCTGTCCGCCATCCCAAAGAATTTAATAAATTACTGTCACAATACTATCATACACCGCTTTTTTTAGGCTAAATGAGTGTTACGGGTACATGAATCGATCGTTGTTCTTACTTCATCAAAGGATATTAGATAAAAACGCAATCAATGCTCATTACAAAAAGATAACTTTCACCTGTATAGAAAATGAGTTTATTTTCAGAAGTTCCGTTACAACCAGATAGGATGCAACAAGTTTCGTCACCCGCGATATGATGTCGAGCGATGACCTTGCCGTGTTAGAGCTTTCCAAACATTCTACTAAATCTCAAAGATAAATTTCTATATTGATATAGTATAACGACCAAATAGAGTATATTGATTTTTTTTAAACTTTGAACATGCAACCAGTCATAGTTATTGAACCTCGATAGTCTTACAATCTTAATTAGCGTTTCAATATCCGTTGGCCCTTAATTTTCAATTCACAATACTTCCATGACCTCCTTTAAGTAGGTATGTACATTTGTACGGTCGTTCCCCCATCTTTTGTCTCTTTCTCTTGTTTCTAAGTGAAAGAGACTGAAGCACAACTGTTATGTGTGGAGTATTCTTGACCCTGTCTGATAAGCGCCGACGCAATAATATCGCGTACGAAACAAATTAATCTATGTAATTTGCTTCAATGAGATGCAGAGAACACATGCAATATTTGCATGTTTGAAATCCATATCTTCCATGCTTGAATTACTTGAAAAATGAGACTCAAGAATGTCAGGAATAGAAAAGACACTATCTCTTGCTCGTCAGTTTATCCATTACAAGAGAAAGCACTTCAACTGTGTAGTTTTATAAACTGCATAAAAAGCTATATATGAAATAAACACACTATCAAATAAAATAGTTTTAGATTTTTTTTGGATGACCATATAAAGTTAACAGAACTAATGTAATGTTTATTCTCACCAGAATAAAGGAGTGTTACTGATCTCAAAAATATAATGATAAAAAGCACTATGATATATGTAAAATTGTGTAAATATAGAATCTAGTAGGCTTTATAATAGTAACAATCTAGTGATCAATAAGGCAGTGTATTAACTTTCTATGTTATGTATGGAAACCTCATGTCTGTTAATAATTAAGTCTCAATATATATAAAACCTATGAACATGAGACATGTCAAACATATATGGAAAATATTAAAAACAGCAGAAAGATAATTAGCAGGTTTAATTATCAGTAATATATCATGATGAAGATATTGTTTATTTCAAGAGAAACTGGGTATCATTTTCATATTATAAAAGATTAAAGACAAATATATTTAACAATTATAATATGTAACAACAGACTGGGTATGAGTTGGCTAATGTAAGATATTACATTAATTTTGAAGTAAAATAATTACACTATAAGAGTTGTCATCTTTAAACACTCAGCAATGGGACTTGAGTAAAATTACCATCTTATATTTTTCAGTTAACTACAAAAACTTTAACAAATTGGATTTATATATTAAAACCATATAAAATATAACCTCTATATAAAAATTACTAAAACAATGAGGAATTAATTGTTTAATATTCTTACACTTGATTGACAATATCTAAAATCAGTAGAAACAGATAGTTAAGATATATATTTTAACAACTTGTAGATTACATACTTTCGGCAAGTCATTAAATACTTTACCACTAAATACGTAACTGTACTGTTACTTTAACTTTCTCACTACGTTAGAATGCGTCATATTTAAGAAAGATTGATTATTTGCCAATTGGAAAACCTGGACATACCAATAAAACAATGACAAACAATTGTTGTTGTGAACTGACGAGGTCATACTGCAACAGAATTACTAGGAAAATAAAAAAGGTAATCCGCTTCGTTCAATGGCTAAGGCCTGAAAAGCTACTAGCACTACTGTCACGGAACCACGTTCAATATACAACCTATTATGTTTTATAGCATCTAAAAGCTTCTGTCCATGAATTTCTTTGTAAATGATTCAATATCGATCACAATATTTTTTAAGATCTATAATCTATAATTGAACGAATACGCGGTGTTACTTTATAACCACGTGTAGGCTACCGGTGCCGCGCATATTACACATCTATAATTCATTTAAAACTTACCGATTTGATGACTGATTTCTTGAACACTTAAATCACTAATAGAACTACTTTATTTACAGTAAAATATTGTTAAATTTTACAAATTACACGTAATTTATGATATTATGTGTGCAGGGAAGCCAGCCACCATAACTACGAATTCGTAAAAGACATTTTGAACATAGACACAAAAATAAAAAAATTACACAAAGACGCTTTAAGACAATTGACATTCTAGTCTTCATGAGCACGCAGCGCCACAGATAACTAATAAAAATCTCTTTCAAATAATAAAAACCTTTGAAATTATCATTTAAATTATTAATATATTATATAATGATACCATAAATACTTTAATCTTATACAAGCATTAATATTTGTATTAAATAAAAGCCATAAACAAATAAGCTCTGCAACATGTTTTGAAGACAAGTTCATTGTATTTTAACCTCTCCGTTATATTATATTTATGTTAAGTTTTACAAATTACACGTAATTTATGATATTATGTGTGCAGGGAAGCCAGCCATCATCACTACAAATGCGTAAAATACATTTTGAACATAGACACAAATATATATATTTATATAATATATAATTTAATATTTATATATAATTTATATTACTTTCATATTTTGTCCAATAGTGTCATATAATTTCAAAAATGCATACAAAATAATAAGAAATAAACCATCCCTGTACATTTTTTTTGGTAATATATATATATAGTTATTACAATATATAATTTTTTTTAATTATTTTATTGTTACAAAAAATATCCTTAATATCATCATACTAAAATAGTTTAGTTCGATTTATAATAACGGACATATTTAATATGAGTGATGTCTATGACAAATTTATTTATGTAAATATCATTATATATATATTTTACTGACACTGGCAAAATTGTGTTCTTGTGCTTACTAGCCAGATGTAAAAAATTAAGAAGAAGACTCCTAGTAATTACTTAATTTAAGTACTTTTGGTTTTCAATACCTGATTGTCGTTGGAAAATTAATTGTGTGTAAAAGCTTCTTGCAGAAGACGACTGAAACCACAGATAAAACATAACATAATTTATTTAAAGCTTTATGATTTCGAAGTTATAAATAATAATATACGGATAGTACGGGCTCCAACATCACAAAATTAAATATTTACAAAAACTACAATATCAAAATGATATTTTTTTTTGTAAATGAAGTTTGTTCGGCGTCGCAGCGGCATTGTATTATACTATAACTTTTTTATGTGTTTGTAACATTTATAGAGTTATAAGCAAGAGTTATTTGGCAATGTTTTTATTGTAAGGAAAGTGATATAATTGCACTAAATTATAAATTTTGCTGATTTCATAATTTTATTAAGGTAATTAACCAAGACAAGTAAAATCTCATTAATTTTTCATAGGGAAGAAGAAAACGGTTTCGAAATGGCTTATATCCAAAGCCTCATAACTCTTTAAAAACTGTTCAGTTTGATTATAGTATTTATTTAAAAATTGAAATTCACATGTTCAACAATAATTAGTGGATTGATCATTATCTAATGATGTTGTTTTCATTTAGCAATTTACCGTGTAACTTATAATTGTTTTAAGATACCATGTTCAGGATAAATAATAAAAATTGGTTTAATTTAGACTAAACGATAAACTATTATTTTTCCCTACTAAAGGATGTCGAATGAAAAACGTGATAATAGCCCAGACAGTGGCAAAGACGAAGATGATTGTTGGATTGGACCAATGCCATCGGAGGCAGTGAAACCAAAAGTTAAAAAAAGAAAGGGTAACATATTTTGTAGTACTTTACTACAACACTGTCAAGAAACTATCCTAGTCTCTGTAACGGTTTTTGTACTCCTTTTTTTTAGTTCTAGAATTTGAAGAATTGTTCTTGGATAATCTTCCCTCATCAGAAACCTATGAACGCAGTTATATGCACAGAGATGTGGTTACACATGTTGTTGTTACTAAAACAGATTTTGTTGTAACTGCGAGTCAAGATGGCCATTTAAAATTTTGGAAAAAACAGGTATATAATGTTTTATGTCTCTGATTTTATTGTATGTCATTAGTCTTTTTACAAAACTTCATGTTCTTCAATTCAAACTGTAAGTATATAATCTTAATTTTAGGAAGAAGGTGTAGAGTTTGTTAAACATTTTCGATGTCACTTGGCTCCTATCAGTCACATATCTGTCAACAGTACTGGAACATTACTGTGTACAGCCTCTCCTGAGAAGACTATTAAAATCTTTGATGTAGTTAATTTTGGTAAGAACAGTTTCTTCTGTATAGAACAAAGTATTTAAAATTAAATTTCTTTAATTTTTACAATTCAATGTTTTACATTCACTTTTTTAATTGAGATATATGGATTTTGATATTGAAATCTAATTAAAGTTCTTCTAATTGCGCAGATATGATAAATATGATACCTATAGAATTTGAACCGTACTGCACTGAATGGGTGCATTCTGCTGGTGATCCCATTTCTGCATTGGCTGTGTAAGTAAACTTTTTGATTTTGTAATATTTCTCTAGATGTTTAAATAATATCATTCATTAATCTTTTTATAGAACGTTTTATCATTCTAACTCTATTCCTAATTTTGAGAGATAGACAAACCACTCTATAAAGGTATTCAAATGTTATATTTAATATATACTTTATTAAATTGTATGTTTTGTAACACAGTGATTGATTATAGGTCAGAAAAAAACAGCAACAAAATCCATATATTAGATAGCACACAGACTACAAACGCACCTCTACACACATTCTCACTGCACCAGAAAGATGTTGCTACCATCAAATATAATCCTGTCTATGAAGTTGCGGTTTCTGTTGATAAGGTATTATAAACTGCATGCATTAAGTGTATATGAAATTGCCTTTAATTTATATGATAAATGTTTAAATAATTTTGGAAGGAATTACCATTAATTAATAAATTACTCAAGGCAGGTATAGTGGAATATTGGACGGGTCCCAAACATGAATACCAATTCCCGAGGAACGTGAAATTCACCTCAAAACTCGACACGGATTTGTTTGATTTCGTTAAAAATAAGACGTGTCCCACTGCGCTTGCTTTCTCACCCGACGGAAAGAAAATGGCTTCTATTTGTCTCGATAGAAAGGTAATCGCGAATGACATAATATTTTGATATTAAAGGTTCAAATTAAACTTAAGTGGCTTAGGTACAAAATTCTAGATCCAGTTGAAAATCTATTACTTTTCAATTTTTTATTGCCGAGAGCAACGGCGTATAAATTGTTGAAGGTTCCAAAAAGCTGTATGAGTGTGGATAATTGCTTTGCACAATTAATTGCCAAGTAATTTCTTATAATAAATATTTTGAAGCATATATTTAGATTGTAATATTTTGAAATTTTATAACAGGTCAGAGTATTCCATTTCCTAACCGGTAAACTCCACAAAGTACTAGACGAAAGCCTGCAAAGATTCCAAGAGTTACAGCATCAGACACAGCAATTGCCTAATATGGAGTTTGGCAGACGGTGAGAATACCTTAATACTCCTTTTAAATGTCCTTACAGATGTATTGTAGTAAAATCTTCACTTATGCCCAGTATTATAATTTAATATAAAATATTAAATACCATCTAAACTCTATCTAACTGTTACACTCCTCTGTATTACCAAACTGCATTAAAATAATCCAATTTAAATAAATGCCGTAAATCTTACCTAAAAACCTATTTTCGAATAATTTAAATAGCTAATGATTTTTTTAATAAAAAGCTTGAGTGGAAAGCAACATGTCACTATTAATACTTCTTTAAAAAAAATTGTAATTATACAATATATAGATAATTCTAAAAATAGCAATAAGTATACTCATAGTTTCATCCGTATCACCTCGACGTTCTTTGTTCTACTGCTGAAACCACCAATATTACAAAGAGGTAAAAATTTGTATGTTTGTGATGTTTTATGGGGTAATGTCTGAGTCTACTGAACCGATCTTGAAAATTATTTAACCGATTGAAAGCTATCGTTATTTGTGAGTAACATATGCTGTATGTAAACCGGAAGTCAGATTCGCAATGTATGTCGAATGTTTCTTACGAAGGCTGCATTAATAGTGAGGTATATATGATTGAGTTGTAGAGAAACGTTATAGAGCTTGATAAAGTGTGTAAAAATATCGCGATAGCAGATCTAACTTTTATGTTTAATGGCACAAAAACGTTTGCCGGGTCAACTAGTATTATATGTATAAAACTAAATAGTTTCTTACATTTCTATTGACAACAGAATGGCAGCAGAACGTGATCTAGAGAAATCGGAATACGCCCAACTCTCGAACATAATATTCGACAGCAGCGGACATTTCATAGCGTACGCGACTATGTTGGGCGTCAAGTTGGTCAACTTGTCGACCAACCGCTGTGTCAGCATGTTGGGCAAGCCAGAGAACCTACGAGCACTGCACTTAGCTATGTTTCAGGTATGGAAGTACATGTTATTCCAAAAAAGCTTTAAAAAAATGTAAACTATCAAATGTATATAGAATATAATAGTTTCACCCGTGGGAGAGTCATACTAAAGCATATGCTAACGTACTTTTTGGGCCGGCTCGTCCGAAGTGATACCACGGACTCACAGAATAATCAGCGTGAAATGGTAGTTGTATTTTAAACGGTACTTCTATTGTTTCTCCGAGTGAGTGAGGATGCTACAGGTCCTTAATAGTGCCGCTTAAACGGTGTAAAAAGCCAGCAACACAACAAGTGCGCAGACTATGGCTCGTTTGTCCATAGGTCGTGGTGTTCTCATCCATATAGTAGACCCACCTGCTCCGTTGTCCGTTATACCATAAAAAAATAAAAATAACACTCCCAAAGGAACTAATTTAAGTAACTCTATTAAAAATGCGATTATAATATTATAAAAAGTTTAAAACTATGGATTGATGGATGTTTGTTACTCTTTCATGCAAAAACTACTTAACGGATTTTAATAAAACTTTTCAATAATATATCTCACCCTTCAGTATAACAAGCAACTAGAACTAAATATAACAATATTATAATGATATTGTGTGAATTGTTCAAAATATGACGATAAATATCGATTAAGTAGAAAAAATTATACCACCTACGAGCTAATCTGGTCTTGTGGAGCCATAACCGTTCGTTACACAAATGTTATGCCTGGAATTGTTTATATTCCGATTGTTTAACGGGTTAAAGGTTGTGTGTATGTGACATTGTAGGCGGTAATCTCCGGATCTACTGAACCGATATTGAAGACAAATATTTCACCATTAAATTACTACATTATTTGTGAATAACATAGGCTATATATTAATCCGACGAATGAATAGGATTTTTCGTGGTAATCAAATTTGCAATATAAGTCAAAGAAAAAATGTTCAAACGGTAATGTTTCTTATGAACGCTGCCTTAACAATGAAATATGTGTAATTTAGTTGTAGAGAAAAGTTGAAGAGCTTGGTAATGTCTACACAAAGTCCGCGACTAGATATAACTTTAGTATTTTGTATATGGCAAAATAGCGTTTTTCGGATCAACTCGTGTTCAATATTGGAGGCATATATGGCATTCTGAAAACCGACTGTTGCCATAGGGTTTGAAGTTTCTGTTATTTTCTTCTTTGTAGGTAAATAAAGATTTTAAAAAGAAATAATATTTATTTTAGGGACGCACCAACCAAGCAAAAGTTGCATCAACCTTAGAAATGGAAGGCTCCGAGAACCCGGCACTACTAACGGTGAAAACAGATCCAACACTATTCTGTACAGCTTATAAGAAGAACAGGTTTTATATGTTCTCCAGACGAGGTCCTGATGATGTCAAATCTCCAGATGTTGACCGGGATATCTTCAATGAAAAGCCTTCAAAGGAGGATATTATATCAGCCACCGAAGGACAAGGTGAGTTTTTGGCGAAAAAGTTTTTATATATTCACAGAATATAAAACAATTGTTATAGAAATATCCATAATTTTCTAATGTGCTTATGCATGATACTTTCATATCATACCTTTATTTGAATTCATTTTTCATATGAGAAAATGCCGTGATGTAGTTTGTTGTCGTTTCCTCTACACTAGCATTTTCGAAACGGCGTAAATTTAATTATAACTAATTTTTTGTTTTAACAGCTAAATACGTAATAATTTTTGTGCCAACCAATGTAAAGGATATGTTAATATTTTCCAGGTGTCCAACGGCTCTACGAGCAGGCTATAATACACACGTCTCTAGGCGACGTACACATCCGTCTGTTTGGCAAAGAGGCGCCGCGTACGGTCGAGAACTTTTGCGGCCACGCACGCAACGGCTATTTCAACGGCCATATATTCCATAGAGTCATCAAGGGCTTTATGGTACAGACCGGCGATCCAACTGGTTAGTATCATTGTCTATGCCAGTGTTCCGCAAAATTTTTGGTGTCGAGGCACACCACAGACAAAAACACACTTTACGTAATTATTATTCAACATTTATTAAGTGCCAAAACAATAAAACAAAAACATTTCGCTTGAGTGCTCGCGTGTATATATAATGTACTCGAGTATTTTTCTTAAGCTTAAGTCGTTAATTGGTGTGTCCCGG
>JAAAKR030000009.1:73243-84108 GCA_010014985.3 Delias pasithoe
GGACAGCCAAAAGGGCGGAAGGGAGATATTTGACAAACATACATATACTAAAGGCTTTTATATATGTTTATTTATATATTATTTATATTTATATATTACATAATCCAACAGCATTTATATTACAAGCAGAGATAAATTGTATGAAATTCTAAAAACCTGAGTTTTGGACAGAAGGACACTAGAGCAAAAGACTACACCATGGAATCGGTGTTTTCTTATTAACAGCGAAGATACTCGTACAATAAACATAAAAATAGCATAAAAAACATATATTACCCTTGAGTATCGCCGACGCCCACAGCTGGACATGCACGTCCGGTATTTTGCTCGCCAGCTGCATAGCTGGCGTCACCATGTTCATGCTCTCGCGCGAATTGTTGATGGAGAGGAATATATGCCCGAGGAGAACCAACGAGCACGACGTCAGACGATTGAGGTCCTCCGCGTTCGCCATCTTCAGCGTTTCGCGTAAATACCGTCTGAAATAGATATGTGCACGTTAAAGTATAACGATTATACTGTTATGGTGTTGTTTATATTACATAATAAGATCTAAAGTTTAATGGAAAATATGTAAATATAGTTTACAATCTAAGTAATTAATAAGCTCGTAAAGTCTGAAGCACTTAAGTTATAATGCAATCTACATATATATATATATATAAGATTACTAACTTAGCTTCGTTATATCTGGCCTGGAAGAAGGCCTGCAGACCGAGAACATAGTAGGACGCTGCGCGTAGACCGTGCGCGTACGGAGGCAGTGCTTCGGGCCGCACCTTAAATACAAAATATACAGTATTATATAATATAGTTGTATATGTCGGAGAAGGAATTGTGGCATGGACATCAGAAATGGACGGAAAGACATCAGTCTTAGTCTACAATATAGTTTATGGCATTAACAATCTTTCATACCTTTTATCTTTTTCACGATACTTTAAGAGTTTTAAATAAATTTGAATTTTCGCATTCAAATTAGATTAATGGCATAAATTTTGGCAGAGTAATGACTGTTGATAAAGAAATGTATACTACGAGCAGGAGGCTCATGTGAGATAACTCCGGTCGTCCGCTTGAAGACGCTCTCAGGCCTTGATGAGCCGCGGGCGCGGTGCCGTCCGCTTTTCAAAACAAATAACTAACCTGTTCCATTATTTGGGCTAAGTCGTTATCTCTCCGACCTCGCAGATACACAATAGCAAGATTCAGTTTCGCGAACATCCAGAGATCTCTCTCTTGTGACATCTGAAAAACAATATCCGTGTTTAAATACTAATATTATAAAGAGGTAATCCTTGCATGTACTGCCCCGATCTTTAAAACTCTCATCAATAGAAAGCTATGTTACATGTGAGTAACATAGGCTATATATTAACTCATAAAAAGAAAATATTGTTTCGTGAGTCGTATTTGGAAAAACAAAGAAAAAACTGTCGATCCATAATGTTTATTAGGAACGTTACTTTATCGATGTGACGTATATGATGAGAGTTCTAGAGAAAAGTTTTAGAATTTGATAATGCCTGTAATTCAATATATGCTGTCTTTCTACACTTTCATAACTTATATGGCGAAATAAAAGCGAACGTGTTACACTACCGGGCACAAAGACAGTATATTAGATACAGCTTACGACAGAATATAGGCTACTTTATATTCTAAACCCTTGGCGGTAATAATATAGAGCTGTGTCGATTTTCTTAAATTCCTGGTCGTAACGAGAACCCTGAGGATCGACATTTTCTTGTTGTATTGCGGACAACGGAGCTGGTACTCCTATATATGATAAGAGAACACCGCCGCCCATGGAGAACCGCGCCATAGTCCGCGCATTGGTTGTGTTGCCGCTTGAGCAGCATTTTTTTAAGGGGCTCCGATATCCTCACTCACTCAACGAAACATACTAGAAGTACCTTTTCAAGTACAACTACCATTTCACGCTGGATATTCTGTGAGCCCGTGGCATCACTACGGACGCGCCGCCCCAATTTGTGCGTTTACATAAGCTTCAGCATGGCTCTCCCACGGGTGCGACAGCATTAAGACACTCGCCCGGCCACTGTCAAGCCACATTTCCGTAAATGAACAATTGTGGCAAATTGTTAATACAAGGCGGGGATAAATATATAGAATAAATAATAGATTTTATACTTACGTGTATTGCGGTGTGAAACTGGGCTTCGGCTGCGTCCATGCAATTCATGGACATAGCGTAGAGGCCAAGCAAGCAATGTAACTGCGGCGTATGGGCCGCTGCACACTGGGCTGTAAGATTATACGCATGTTTTTAAAATTAAAAGCGTTCAAATATCACGTAACGCATATTTTTCTCTGCCCCCCCCCCCCCTCACCAAGTAACGCGCAGTAAGATTTTATTGTACATCTCTACCCGTTCCTAACGTTACGTAATTAGCCGAGGATCTTGTCTCACAGGAGACGCCCTTATGCCAGTCGCGGTAAAAAATTTAATTCACGGCGAGCTATCCAGCTTGCCTCCCAGCCCACGGTAAGCTGTAAGGGCCGTATGACCATACACACAAAGCAAGTTAGCCATTCAAAAAAAAATACCCAAAAACTTAGAATAATTGTGCAATGACATGTGTTTTTTTAATTTGTTTTATTAAAAAAGTGAAATATTACGTAACCCGTTGTATTAGGATCTATTGATACATCGAAATTAAAGCCCTAATAAACTATTACACGGTATACAATAGTTTCTGTAGGTCATTTATGTTTTTTGGTCTTTCGTATTTATATATAATTCTTCTCTATGTTTTATTTATAGCATTCATCGACGCAGCAACCAAAGCCACTGCAAAGCTATCTCTTTAATGGTTTTCGGTCTGACGATCCGATTTTCAGTGCAGCGTAATAATCGACGCACTTACAAAAGACCACGCCCTGATCAGGCGTCCTAAAAATCGATTAGTGCAAGGGAGTCTCCTGTAAGACTCGAACCTCAGCTTGGACTATCGCTGGCATGAAGTCGCCTGAGCGGCCGGTCGGTACCTAAGCCCCTAACATATCTTAAATCTTTATAAGAACATTTTATATATTATAAAATGTCTCCGATATATTACGTTCTACGAGAATAAGTATATAAAAATAGAATCTAATAAGAATATTTACGTTGTGGTTTTAAATTCTTAATGTAATTATTTAAATTCTTAAACTAAAGATTATTAATTATTTACCATCCGGAGGGTGTGTGAGTAGATGTGCAGCTCTTGCGATCTCGTGCAAGGCGTGTGCCTTTCCACCAGCCACGAGGCGACATAAGGCCGCGTGCTCGACCAAGGCCATCCGAAGCCTCCAAGCCAGAGCTGCGCCCCCGCGTCTACCGGCACCGCGACCGGCGAAGGCTATACCCGGCTCTTCATTACCTAGAATACATAAATTAGTAAAAAAATTAATTGAAACTCTGATACGCAATTAAATACTAAAAATATATTTTTTTTTTATGGTATAGCCGACAACGGAGTTGGTGGGTCTCATATACTAAGAGGATACCGCTGAAACCTTCCAAAGACCTAATAAATTTTACTTTTTTATTTTCGGGCCGGGATTCAAATCCTATACCTCTCACTTCGTGGTAGGCTTATGAAACCATTTAACCGAGAGGTTCAGTATAGGAATAATACTAAAAATATATTCCTGCACTACACCCAAAATACATTTACACATCAAATCAATAATTTTCCTTTTTACTAATAACACTATCACATTGAAAGTACTCACAGTTGAGTTTATCGATCTGGGCCAAAGCCTTCTCCGTGTACTTATGAGCTTTGTCCATGTAACCGGCTTGCGCTGAGTGCATCACAGTCACCAAGTACACCAATACATACAACTGCTGACGGGAAAGCCATACAAAAGACTCTCCGCCTGGTGTACCACCACAAACTGCTACAAAGTGAACAATGTTGAAAAAAATATGAGAAATTAAAACATTTATATTGAGTTTATTATTATAGACGCGTGATACAATTAAAAAACCTATTGAAAACAGTAATCACATAAAAAAATACCACAATATGTTTACTAATATTATAAAAAGTTTTAAAAATCAATATCATTTCATCAATTTGAGATATCATACTTATAAAACCTCATGAGATTAGTTTTACATAATTAAGAAGCTAGATAGTTGCTCAAAGTTAAAGTTGGAATATTATACAGGCTATCTAGTTTTATTACTAGTTGACTGCTTCACACATAGTAAATAATAATTTTAACTTACTGTCATCATCAGGCCATGTCGGTGCCATAATAGTCTGAATACTTTGTTGCAATTGTTTCAGACATGGCTTGACACTCTTGACTTGACCAGCCATTAAATAATGACACACCTATAACATTATTACTTACATAAAAAAATGAAATATTTAAAGTTGATATGCATTATATTTTGAAGATATCATAAATGAAGTATTGTTTAAACATAAACAAGTGAATCATTTACCTGTAAAACGAGAAAGAAAACTTTGAGATATTCCTTCTGATGTGGACTTCCAACCCATGACTCAACTAGGTGACCAGCTTGGTTCAACAAAGGTAACACTTCTTGAATCTTCTTGTCTATTAATAGTAACTGTAAGCAAATAATACACCAAAACTATAAACTGTAAAAAAACATAGTCAAAGATTCACTATTCAATAAGATATATAGAATATCTTAGAATTATTTCAACTATTTAGTATGCATGAAATGGTGATTGATCAATCACCAATAAATTAATCATAATAGGTCTAGTAAAAAGAAATGTATTATTTTTACACAAAAATCAAAGATTTATTTAACATACTAAAAATGATATGATTTAGGTCAAATAAGTCTCGTTTTATTTGATGACTTGTTGCCATTTCAAAGCCAATTTCATAATAGTCCAGATCTGACACCAAGCGATTACCAACCTATTCCTGCCCATGGCAAATGCATTTTCTGATGAGAAATTCGCCACAAAAGAAGCCTGTGAAAATCGATTATACCAATTCTTTGACAATAGGGACAATGGTTTCTATGAGGGAGGCATCATGAAATTACCTTCAAAATGGCAAAAAAGCATTGAACAAAACGGGACTTATTTGACCTAAATCAGATCATTTTTAGTATGTTAAATAAATCTTTGAATTCTGTGTAAAAATAATGGATTTCTTTTTACTAGACCTATTTATATAGATCATCTAGTAATTTAAGTACAATTACATTTTTATGTTCAATATTAAATAAATTTCAAATATATATTTAATATCAACAATTTATTTCTTCTATATACAATTCATTGTAAACATCTGATTAAAAAATCCTATTCCTATTTCAATATTAAATGAATATCTATATCAAGTTGCTGATGAGAAATATAAATGTTTGGTTAAAGATAAAACTTAGATTCAGTATTTACTTCAAATGTTAATAATACCAACAGATATTAATTTGTTTTTGAAAAATAATCATAAAAGGTTCATAATAGAATTTTATGTTCATATTTAAAAAACATTGGAACAGTCAATTTCTTATAATATAAATTTATTGACATTAATAGAATGGGACGAATAAGATTACAAATTAATAGTAAAATTATCTGTTAAAATTTATATTTACTTACCATAACCCTACTTAAGAGGAACAGTACCCTTGTGTAAGCTGCATTTGAAATTTGGGCGTAATCCACTCCTACTCCAAGAAGACTACTTGCTACTTCATATTCTTTTTCTGTAGCATGAATTTGCTAAAAGTCATAAAAATTAAATTAAATAAAAAGTATTGGTATCATTTTTTATAAATAGAAAATCAATTCAAATATAAATTAAAATACTCTTTTTTTGTAATTCTTAAATCAAAACAACACAATATTTTTATTGCGGCTAGGTTATATCATTTCATTAAAAATAAAACTGACATAGAACTGTGATGGCTTTGGAGTTTTCATTGAAATTTATGTTAATTTAAATAAATGAGTGGTTAAATAGACAGAAAATGTTTACATGTTGTGTATAAACAACTCTTTGACACTAAATCTAATAATTACTTGAAACAATATATGCATTAATTTACGCTATGTAAATAACTACTTACTGCTAGTTGAAATATTAGCCTGCAATGCCAGTAAACACTATGCTGTGACAATTCAATTGCCTTTCGTAAAATTGGCTTAGAATGAGTTGGCTGACCCTGTTGTTCAAACAAATCTGCAAGTACACTTGCTGCTTCGAACTTGACATCGTCGAATCCATTGATACTTTGAGATAAACACCACTGAAAGAATAACTTGATATTACTTTGTGACCCACATTAAAAACATTGTTTACATTTTTTATTTTTTTCTATAGATACTGCTTATATCATGGAATGGTAACAAAATATATTCGTTGGTCACTACTACCCGAGAAGAGTTTGTCAGAAGAGGAAAAAAATACGGTAAAACTTACACTCTGTTCTAAATGAGTTCTCGCCAAGTCGATGTTTTTAGTGTGTGTCAAAAGGATATTTCCAAGTTGTAAATGTGTCCTAGCTTCAACTCTTTGAGGTGGCTTGAAATTAAAAACGGCTTGTAAACATTGAATACAACTTTTTATGTCAGGAGGATTGGATGTGCGAAAATGTTCCGCTAAACCAAGTAAAGAAATATACCAAGCGTCCTGCGTTGACGCCATTTTGACATTTCTGCTTGGAGGGAACGGTGTTGACAACTCTTTGGTTACTAATTTGGCAGTTAACAATATAGTTTAGGAAGGTTTACCATCATAGAAAAATCATTAGTGAGTAGACATTAGAAACCCTTTACTCTGGTAAAATAGAAATCGTGTTATCATATGAAGTACACCAAACGTCGACTTTTACAAAATATCCTACTGTGAATGAGTAGATGTCATATGAAACTTAGTAGTTGAGTAGACAACAATGGTTGATCTAAGGATTAAATGAAGAAAAACGTGCTACATAAAGTTTTTTTACAAGTATTAAAAGTGAAACTGTCCATGTGTAAAGTAAAAAATTAGATCTAATGCCATAAACGTGATTTTGTCCTGGACTTACAATTAGAGATACTGTGTTAGCTATATCTTTATTTAAAAAATAATAGTACAATTTTTCAACGCAGAAGTATAATAAATATGGAATTCCATGGTCATAGTAATGATAAAAACGTTAAACCCATTTTTCTTGAATAATTGTAATATTTCCCTTTTTGTTGGTAACCATGACCTGATGAGTTAACGTTCTCGTCTTAAATTTGACAATAAAACAGAAATGAGAAATGTCAAGACGGCCATCATATTTACTATTAGCTTACTTTGTCAAATGTCAGCCTCTTTAGTTTGATTCGAATTTCTAATCAGTCTTTTTCTGCGAGCTATCAACGTTAACGGAACGTTGTTCTTGTTTCGCATTTTCAATCCGTAGTTATCACTACAGATTTAATTTAATTTTGTATAATTACATTAAAATAAGAAGTAAAAATGCCACCCAAATTCGATCCAAATGAAGTTAAAATCGGTAAGAATACATAACAGCGTACTTTGACGATAATTCTGTTCTATCAATGGTACTAAATTTTCCGGTGTTATTTCAGTAAACTTGAGGTGTATCGGTGGAGAAGTAGGAGCCACATCCTCATTAGCCCCTAAAATTGGTCCTTTGGGTCTCGTAAGTTCCTACAATTGCATTTCACAAAACATAACCTATAATATTCGCGTGGCAGTCATTTCTCAAACAAAAATAATTCTTCTATCTATTTAGAGACAATTATAATCATTTTGAAGGAGTATAATGGGCACTATAACGATTTTTTTCAACATTTTTATATCTTTTATTCACATTGAATTTGAAAATAGTTATAATTGTCTCGTTGTGTGATGTATGATCCTGGGGGGTGCCTCCCTACCAGGCGCGTCCTTCCGGTTGGCGGATGGAAGGAACCCGCGACTCAGGATACTGGTTTCCCTGTCGCGGCTACTCCGAATGCCCAATAAGGAGTCGCGGACCAGGCTATATGACTGCCGCGATTTTTCTCTTATTTCTACAATTTTTTTATTAATAATATATAATATACATGTATTATAGTCTCCTAAAAAAGTGGGTGATGACATAGCAAAAGCAACTAGTGACTGGAAGGGTCTGAAGATTACTGTTCAGTTAATAGTACAGAACAGACAAGCACAAATCTCTGTTGTGCCATCAGCCGCTGCTCTCATCATCAGAGCTCTGAAAGAACCACCACGTGATCGCAAGAAGCAAAAAAACAGTATGTAGTTCATATTTTTATGTAAAAGTAGTTATTTTAATCTAAATATCAATGGTACTAAATATATAACTTAATAAATAGCTGATTATAGATGTATAAGAATTGATATTTTGTTTCAGTTAAGCACAGTGGAAACATCACATTAGAAGATGTAATTGGTATTGCTAAAATCATGAGGCCAAGGTCAATGGCACGTTACTTGTCTGGATCAGTAAAGGAAATACTTGGTACAGCTCAGTCAGTTGGCTGCACAGTAGATGGCAGAGCACCTCATGACCTTATAACTGACATCAACAATGGAACTCTTACCATTGATGAATAAATTATAAACTATGATTATTTATTTGTTTTATTCTCTTACTACCAGAAATATATAAATGTAGGTAAAACATGATAATAGGAATTTATTTTATTCTGATGCTATTATTTATCTATTTGGAATTTTATGTAGATTCTTGAATACATATTTGCTTCTGAAATATTGTGGTTGGTAGTCTCACTCTAAAATGGCTGATCAAAACTACTGTAATAAGTTCAAAAATGTTTTTACTTAGTATTACAAATACAACTAGCTATTACTATGAGAGAAAGAAATTTAACTAAATATTAATACAGCGTCAACGTATTATTTATTGATACTTAACAGAGTATTATACACATTAAGATTTCTTCCCATCATTAAATTTCTCCAGCTTTGATCGAATTTCAATGTTTTTGATAGTTATTCTACACTGATAAATGTTGCAAACACATTTTTTTTAAAGAACAGAAAAATACCACCATATTGTGTAGTTTTGTTAAAAGTGCTAGTATCCAGGGTCTACTTTTTAAAGTGATATATATGTATATAAAAAGTATGAAGTTTTATAATTATGTTCTGTCCTTACTCCTTAGTGCTTAGTGGCCTGTATGTGAATTTAAATTGATCTGTGATCAGTCATAACTCAGAACTGGTAACTTCCTTAGATACATCGAATATAATTTTTATTAAATTACTCATCAGTTATCAACATACGTATACACAGGTTTGCTTATTATTGTGTTTGTAATATTTGTGTTACGTGAAAGATGTCTCACGATGAAGTGTTAAAACTGTTTCTAGCTAAATATAAATATCGAGATTATACATCTAAGGAAGTTTTAAGTCTCATACAAGTGTATCGTGGTCTAACTTACCGTCTAGAAGCTTTTGTATTTAACAATGGAGCACGAAAAGATTTGCTCAATCTCGAAGGTACTGTACCTGTGAAATACGTAGGTGCTATTTACAATATACCCGTTTGCATTTGGTTGATGGACACTCATCCACAGAACGCTCCTTTATGTTTCGTTAAACCTACATCAGATATGTCGATTAAAGTTTCAAAATATGTAGATAGTAATGGTAAGGTTTATTTGCCTTATTTACATGAATGGAATGCTAATGGATCAACACTTCAAAATCTTGTGAAATGTATGATAACTGCATTTGGTGTTTTACCTCCTGTTTATTCTAAGCCCCGAAATGAGGCTCGACCTCCATACCCTAGTGGTTCATTTATGCCACAACCAACAAATTATCCCTACAATCAGATTCCTAGTCTGCCTGGCCAGCCTCCTTATCCAACACCAAGCTCATATCCAGGCACTTCAAATTTGCCATATCCAAATTATGGATCTCCATATCCTGGACCTGGTAATAGCAATGGTACTCCTTACCCTCCTAGTTCTTCAACATTTTCACCATCTACAAACTATGTTCCAAGTACTGATGTGGTTGGAGGAACAATTACAGAAGAACACATAAAGGCTTCCCTATTATCTGCTGTGGAAGATAAGTTGAGAAGGAGGTTGAAAGAACAATCTCAACAATCACAAGCTGAGCTTGAAACATTAAGAAGGACTCAACAAGAACTACGTGAAGGTAAAACAAGACTTGAAGATATTATATCTCGTTTGCAAAAAGAAAGAGCTGATTTAGATAAAAATGTTACTATTTTACAAGAAAAAGAGAAAGAATTGCAATCAGCTGTCGAGAGATTAGGAGAGCAAGAGGGAATTGATGTTGATGAGGCTGTAGTGACTACAGCACCTTTATATTCACAACTTTTAAATGCATTTGCTGAAGAAGCAACACTTGAAGATGCCATCTATTATATGGGAGAAGCTTTACGTAAAGAAGTTATTGATTTAGATACTTTTTTGAAGCAGGTTCGTACCCTGGCTCGCCGGCAATTTACTTTGAGAGCCTTGATGCATAAATGCAGACAAAAGGCACAATTGGCCTGCTAACTATTTGTGAAAAGTACTGTTATCTATATTACTCATTTGATAAGCTGTGCTGATATATCTTATACTTTATTTCTGTTACATTATTTTAATCAGTTGTTTGTGCTAAAACAAATATATTAGTTATTTTATAGTTAATGTCATTATTGCTTTCAAGTTAAAAGGTTCTGTATTTTGTTTGCTTGAACCATATTCAGTTAAATTTTCTTAACATTAAATATTATTGTTAGCTTTAATAATACCCTAACATATCCAGGGTTGTATTTAAAATTTGAATAAAATATATAATACATGAAATATTCAACATTTTCTAGATTACCTTCACTCAGTATAGAATTTGGCATGTGAGGA
>JAAAKR030000009.1:225687-243942 GCA_010014985.3 Delias pasithoe
TTGTATGATACTCATAAATTAATTTTATTGCAAACGAGCAGGAGGCTTACTTAGGATAATCGGTCCTCCGCCCATGGACACCTCTAGCCATTGCAGGGCCGCAGGTGCATTGAAAACAGTACAACTAACCAATAGACTGGCTTACTGGGCCTACCTAAAATAGTAACAAAATTATACTGAGAGATAGATCCATTTCCATTTATTACGATACTTTTCCAGTGTCCCAAGTATGTAACGAGGACGGCATGGAGTTTACGTTACATCTACCGGAAGGTTTCTACGGACGTATGTATACGTACGGTTTTTATGACCGTTGTTTCTTCAGAGGAAACGGTGGCGTGCAGAACGTTCTGCGTATAACTGGCGCACATGGATATCCGGAATGTGGAACGCAACGGGTAAAGATTTTTTTTAATGAAATTGGAGAGGCATTCGAACCGAAGGTTCACCTGAGATGATTCTCCGCCCATGCCCACTCCAGCTCCCTCGGAGCCGTCTGTCCGAACGTTTTGCGGACACCATTTTGATTTTTAATTGCTAGATAATATTAAAAATAAAAAGCTATGATCATATAATGATGGTAATAAAATAAGATCGTTGTAACAAAATCGAAAAGTATTTTGTACTTAAATGTTTCTAAATGTGACATTTTAATTAACAAAGTGTTACTATGACTTCTAGACTTTGGTTTTTTAAAGAATGTTAAAAAAACAATAGGCGCGTAACCAATGAATTTACGGAGAGGCAATTTATAATTGTAAAACATAAGGGTGCTGTATAAATTATTAGAACTGTACTTAAATGTTACACTTCCAGCTCGCCTCCCAGCCCGCGTTATGCTGTAAGCGCCGTATACTGCATAGCGAGTTAGCCAATCAAAAAAAAGTGTTATTGTTTAACTAATTAAATACTACTTTCATGTTTATTTTCTTAGGTTTAACTTCAACCACATATTCAATTTTTTCTTGGCATTTCAGTATGGAGATACAATGACAAACATCGTGGTGGTACAGTTCAGTGACAACGTGCAAACGTCGCGTGACAAACGATTCAATCTTACGTGTCTCTTCCGAGGGCCCGCTGAAGCGGTTGTCACGTCCAACTATATTGGAGCAGGGTGAGTTTTGGATACTGTTCATTTGTTTTGCTAATCTGTGACTATAGAGCATAGAGTAATGTTTTTCAACCTCTTTAAATATATCGCTCTGTTCAATGGGAATTACACTTCTCTACATAAAACTTAGAAACGTTATAAATACACTTAGAGAAATCCTGAAAAATTATATCTATTTGCAAAACGGTAGACCGTGCGTCAGAGTTAATTTAGGAGGAAAAATTTATATCAAATCACAATTCTTTGGTATAGTTTTTCATCATTTCCTACAGTACCAGAATAAAGTTTATAATTAGTAATTAATTCGTTAAAATTAATTTATTGCGAAGCACAAGTTGAAAAACACTACATGAATTACCTTTATTAGAATTGTATTTTTCATATGTTTAAACAAATAAAGCATTCGTTGTTAGCCGCAACCTTACAGATCTTTTATTAACTCATAATCTGTGGTAAGTAAATGGTTTTTTTAAAATGTCCGCTGATTATTTTTATTTTATCAAACGCTTTTAACAATATAAAGTTGATAATATGATTTCGTGTGCGTTTTTGTGTGTATTTTTAATATTTTACAAAAGTTTTGCTTCATTTTCTAAACAAAAGGTATCAATTAAATTAAAAATACTTCTGTATGCACGAGCATATTAATATGGCGTGATATAATATCATTTATATGTTTTTGTGAGTGCTGTTATTGAACTAACAGCTACTAACACCGACTTTGGATGAAATCATTATTTGCATTGAATAGGTAATAACAACTGCATAGATTATAAATATGATAATATATTATTACAATTATACATAATTAATTTTTTATTAAGTTTAACATTTTAATAATTACAATGTTGTTTTTTTTAATTTAGGTACAATCACTATTATATAAAGATATCGTTTGCTGGACTGAAAAATTCGAATCCAGATATTCAGAATATCTAGTCCAAACAGTGAAATATAAAATTATATGAATGTTTTTATATTTATTTAACAATATTTCAATAGGGAAATACAATTAGTTAAGATTTAGTTCAGAAAAACAACAAAACATTGAAATAATTAAACAACTTGATATCCGTATGGATTTCATCCAAGGTCATCAATACTCAAATGAAATTAATCTAAAAGTCTAACATAGCGTTGGTAATGGTTTGATTGACAGGTCAGGCAGCCCAATTCCTATAGAATATCTGCCTGAAGAGAGTTCCCTCAACTCCAAGGTTCGCTTGCTCATTTTGTACCAAGGAAGGCCGACTACCACAATCGCTGTGGGTGACCCGCTAACATTTAGACTCGAAGCACAAGATGGTTATAATTATGCAACAGATATCTTCGCCACAAACGTCATCGCAAGGGATCCCTATTCTGGAAGATCTGTGCAGCTGATCGATAGGATTGGGTAAGATATTGCTATAACCAGACTGTCCCTAGAGTTTTGCCATAGAGCCCAGTAACTAAGTAGTCTTATAAGACTACCAAGAAGTGAGAGGTATCGGGTTCGATCGCCGGTTCGAATAAAAGGAATATAATTTATTCGGTCTTTGGATGGGTTTGACAGTGTCACGAGAGCAATGCTGAAGCATTTCTCTCCCACGTGCGCGACACTAATTACACCAACTACTGACCTATTAGTGCGTTAGTAATTGAGCCGGCTCGTCCGAAATGGTACCACAAGCTAGCAGAATATCAGCGAGAAACAGTACTTATACTGTGTTTCGCTGAGCGAATGGAAAAAGCTTGAAATTGTACCGTTCAAAAGGCCGGCAACACGGATTGTACCGCGGTTGTCCATGGCGGGCGCTGATCTCTTACCCTAGATGAGATCCAACCGCTTGCCCGCTATACCATAAAGGATAGTAAGAAAGGAAAAACGTCCTATATTTGTATTAGAAGTTCGTTTCGATCTATGAAGTTATTTCTCCAGAACAACGACAGCATTCTTTAGATCATTCTCTTATATTAATTCTCACGCAATATTTTGCACCATTGAAACTATGAATGATAATAATACTGCCACTCTATATACTAATAGCTATAATTAATAGAAAAACAAACAAACAGGAAAATGTAACGCTCCTGATAAGGTCAATGAAATAAGATCAAAGGTTTATTTTATTTTATCACTCATTCTAGTTTCGAATCACGGGGCATTTTGAAGTCCTATTAAAAAACATGTATACTTATATATTTATATTATGTAGAGGACAACGAGGCAGATGTCTACTGAGGGTAAGAGATCACCGCCACCCATGGGAAACGACAATCCACGATTTAGTTGTGTTGCCGGCTTCTTACAAAGTTTAGCAACGCAACGCTAGATTCTGAAATCCCACGGTGCCGCTCCAAACAAGCCAACCCAATTAATGCGTTTATGAAAACTACTTCATAACTACCGACACATAAGCACATACGTTCGACATTCATCGCGAACAGTCTTGGGTTCGAATGACGTGATATTTTTTGATTTGAAAAGACAAAAATATTAATTCAAAACATTTGACTAAACTAGAGACTGCATTACAGATGTCCAGTAGATCCCGATGTATTCCCTGAGCTCGATAAAGGAAGAAACGGTGACTCCCTTGAAGCGAGGTTCAACGCGTTTAAGATACCGGAATCTAACTTTTTGGTATTCGAAGCTACTGTACGGACATGTCGTGATGGTTGTCAACCGGTACGTATGCAGTACTTAAAGGGTTTTATCATAGTGTTTGTATGATCTATGAATGGTTAGCTACCTTAATTTATCGCTAAATATTAAAACAATATATAAAGTACAAATATAAGCGTTTCTCAACAAAATAATAAAGTTATTTTTTAATTCAATAAATTGTGCCTTCAACTACATGCATTTTATATACATTCGGCAACAAAGTAAGCATTTATAGCTACTAAGTTGACAATATGAATATTATGGCTTTCGTAAGAAAAATAATGTTATTAATATGATAAAAGCAATGTTATATTAATATTGATAATGAACTCTTGACGTCAATTTAAATGCAAAATAGCCGCATTTAGCTGATATCAGTCGTTTGCTAGCGGTTAGGTCATTTATCTCGGATTACAGGTCAAATGAACTTTATAGAAACAAATATTCACTTTGTTCCTATCTTTATTCTATACCGGGTTACTTAACAGATGGGTTCTATGTTATGATAACATCATGGTCGCCCGTGGACGACTGCCTCACAGTCCGCGCTTTGGTTGTCCTTTTTACGTCGCTTTAGCGGTATAACTTAAAGAACCTCCAGTATTTGTACACAGTACAATTACTGTGTCACGCTGATATTTTGTGAGCCTGTGATGTCACTTCGGACGAGCTGGCCCAATTAGTGCGTCAGTATGTTCTTAAGCATGGCTCTTCCATGGGTAAAACTCACTCGGCCGCCCTCAAGCTCTTCTAAAGACCGTATAAATTGTAAATTTGATTCAGACCGAGGATTGAATATGGTACCCCTGCTTACACAATATTTACAAGTTCGCTCGGCCACGAGGCTCCCAAAATAGAATTACAGAAACATTAAATTCATGTGACTAATAGCATTAATAATGTTTCTAAATAACAGTTACATTTTGTTGCTTTTTAAATGTGATTAGAGGCTGCAATTGAATATATCTTTAAATCTTTGATAGTGGAAAGTTACGCCTATTTAGGAGTTCCTTAATATTCACTAACAAAGTTGAGGGGTGCGTAAATTTTTAGACATTTTCTGATTTCATCATCATCATCTCAGCCGTAAGACGTCCACTGCTGGACATAAGCCTCCCTTTTGGACCTCCACGCATACCTATACGAAGCGGTCTGCATCCAGCGTCTTCCGGCGACCTTTGTAAGGTCGTCTGTTCATCTTGTGGCTAGAGACCCCACGCTGCGCTTGCCAGTCCGTGGTCTCCACTCTAGCACTCTTTATTTATTTTCCGATTTACCAGAAGGAAAAGAGAGTTTTCTTGAATAAGCCCGGCTATTGCCATTAGCGTCATTAATATTGAATTTTTAAGAAGTTTTACAATTCCTTAACGATTAATAATTAACTGTTTATATAATACATTCATTTTCTTTCAGGCATACTGCCCAAGCCAAACCGGCCGATCGGAACCTTCGTTCGGCCGCCGCAGACGAGACGTTAACGCCACGATAATTCCTGAGACAAACGCAACAGCTATGATAGAGGAATCATCGAATAAAACTGAAGATACAGTATTCAAGATATCATATGAAGAAGCAAAGGTTGATAAGTACTTGAAGGACGAAGTTGAGACGCCGAGCCACGTGAGGAAAATGATCGAGGTGTGTACACGTGATATTTCACGCTTTGCACACTCCGCAAACAGATGTATCGTATTTATATCCAATGTAATATGAGAATATATATTTATGTAGCACTCCGTTTGTCTGTGCCTACATTTGAATCATGTAAATAGAGGATATCTTTATGTTTTTTTAATAACAGCATCCAGGATGTGATCCTCCGTCCATAGACGCTCTCGGCCCTGCCCTACCACTACCGTTTTAATTTCCTAATCAGGTATTCGATAATCGCAACGAGATGATTGAGGAGAATGGTCCAGCGGATTCTGCGCCCGTGGTAGCTGAAGCTGGCGTCTGTGTTTCCCCGCAGCATTACCGAGCTCTGTTGCTAGCTTTATGCTCGTTGTTGGCATTGTTACTTGCTATGCTGGTTGTAGCTTTGTACATTTACAAGTGAGTATATCAAAATATGTGTGATAGGACAAACAAAAGAAGTCAGTCAATTTAAACGAATTTCAATATGAATTTGTAGTTTTTATAGAACAACGTAGAACATTAAAATATTTATCTTATTTGTCTCTGGTTCATCGAATTGGTTATTTAATATACGTAATGTTTGGATGTAATTTGTTAAAAAATGTAGACGATATTGGCGTGTTCTTCGGAAGAATATATCTGCCTCGTCACCACCAGTAAGTCGACCTGTGATACCAGGGCCGAGACCAACAAGACCATCTCTTTTCTCTGCTTCGCACCTACATAAGCCTTTTTCCTTAAGGTAAGGTGTCAACAAGGTATTGCACCAACAACTTGGTACTAATGACATAAAATTTCTTTCAAATAATTTATGATAAGCAAGAGAATATAATTCTGCCGTGTATCAGTTTGTATTGGTACGCATTATTTAATCAATATGTTTTTTTCCTAAAATTATGTCTAATTATATATTTTTTAATTATTATAAATGTTTATAGAAGTTAGTACGTGAAGTATTTAATACGAAGCGCCTGTAAAAATATGTCAGCAATCGATGTAAATATTTCCAAATTTCAGCGGTTTAGGCAGAAATTTCACTGAAATAGGCGAAGAAGCTGGTTCATCTGGACGTTTGGCGAATACTTTTGACGATGGAAGCGAACCAATATACACTGACCCCTCACTCTTCGAACGATCTAGATCGTTGAGGTCTCTTCATTCTCTTGACTTGAAGCCTGAACGAAGGGAACATCACGCTTAAGATTATTAAGCCACCGCAAAGCCATTTCAGCTTACATCTGTGTATATTTATATATTTTAGAATACTATCTATTAGAAAGTATCTTGTCTAAATTTATTGTATCACAATTATGTATTTGTTAATAATCATTAAAACAAAAAATATAGCTTTGAATTGGGTATAGCGGTGGCCATTTAAAAAGTAACTGCCCATACTGCTCAGAATCTCTTTTTAAATTAATAATCACAAATAGCTTGAACATTTTAATACACTTTAATTTTAAAATTATAAGTCAATACTAATAAAGAATATAAATTGATTGCCTTCTTTCATTTTGATGTCTTTTAGAAAATGCCTGGTATAGTAAATAACTGCCAAGCTACAGATAATAGCTGGTATTACAAGAAATAACTCAAGTAATTAGTGTCCCTAATGATACTATTGATTCATTGCAATTGAAAGCCACTAACCTTGTCTAGAACTTTATATCATCGTTATTTTTATAGATAATTAATTTAAAACATCAAATAAAATGACTGCAATTTACATATGATAAGGAGAAGGGCTTGGCATAGGCACACTCATTAATGGGGAGTCTAAATAATCCATATCAGTTGTACTAGGCACCGGTTCAGCTTGAGATGTTAACTTCTGCTGTAGAGCTTCATGAACTTTGTGAACAGATTCATTGTGCTGTGTTCCTGGTTGTAAAGCCTTCATTAATGTATGTATTCTAGTCTCTGGTAACTTGGGGTGAATGTACCAAATTAATTTCAACAAATGTCTTGTGACATTGTCCTTTGAAAGACCAGCAAAAAAGAACTCATCAAATAGTACAGTACTAAAATCTTCTCCTTGGAATTCATCAGGAAACTGTATCAGAAGAGCTACTAGTTGATGTAAGAACGGATCAGAATAGGCAAGTCCATTCTTACAACTACCAAGTATACTTAATATTCTGAGCAATGCTCCTCTGTCCTTTGTTTTTGCTGCATGTAATGTATAGTACATTGCTAAAATACTGCAAACTATACTCTCCCTCATATATGCTTCACAAACATCTGGTGGTGGACCTGAATGTTCAATAGTTGTAATAGCAGACTCCCTTTCATCTGGTGGTAGTTTATTATGCAATGCCCGAACCTGGTCATCTACCATTAAAGACATTAATGCTGGCAAATATTTTGTAACCACCTGACTGTCAAGTTTAGGTTCCTTGAATTGTTGAGTGTTAATAATATCCCACGAACCTAAACCAAGCGCTAACATTCTAAGCAATAGTACCAATACAGAATTATCTCTAGGCAAGCCCTCTGAATTGATCAAGTGGTGTAGTATTTTGATTGCAGATGTAGCCAGGAAGTTAACAGCATATGGATCACATAAGGTCATAGAAAGATCTCCTAATATTTGTTCTGTTCCTTTCTTAACACCATCTAAAAATCCTTGCAACTCCCTTGATCTCTTTATATCCACATTTCTCTCTCTTATACATGCATCTAAACACCAAGTGAACTTGTGACAAGGATCTGCAGATATAATTGGATGAATTTCTGCATCATGTAGAGTCATAAGCAATTCCGCTCTCAATGTACAATAATGTATGTTTTTAGTTCTTAAAAACAATGTGCGCAGAAATTGCAATACCATGTCATATAGCTTTACACTAGTTCCTACCATGTGTGAAAGTTTTTGAACAACATTACCTTGTCTTCTTAATTTTGGAGATGATGAAAAGAATAGCTGAGACATATTTTCATGATCAAATAACACATTTTCCTTTTCTCTGATATATAAACTTAGCAATGGTGAAACTTCATCACCAAACAAGGACTGGTTGTCTTGCCAAATCTGTCTTTTAACTTCAGTATCTGTATCATTATATAATTCCCGATCACGAACCAATACCTTTAAATATTTGTCATCAATATGAGTTATATTTTTCAAAATACTCATGATAACTGGCCTTAATGCTTTAATTTTGATTACTGGAAAACTTTTAGCCAACAATTCTTTAAGCTTTTTTTCATTACCTTTAACATCTTTTTTACCAAGTGTATTAATATGTTCTATCATTTTCTCCCTTAATTCTTCTAGTACAGATGTATGAAAATCTAAGCGACGAACACCATGCAGGTCTAGAAGAGGTAACATAGGCCGTAGAGATGGCAGTAGAATTCCATTTTCCAGTTGAAATTCTTCAATAGCTTTTAAAGGATCTGTGCAACTCGTGAGTGCATCTCTTAAAAAATTTTGTCCGGGTACACTTACATCATCTAAGCCAGTGCCGAGAAATTTATTACTAGAAGCCATAACGATAAGAATATATCTTAGTCACTGACCGAGTTATTGAAAATATTTAACAATTTTTTTAAACATATGAATAATACTTATAGAATCTCAATATAGTTTAAGGTTTGTTTTATTTTGATAAGATAAATGTTTACACACTTAATGCGTATACGTAATACGTATATATTTAGATTTTAGGCGCTGCTTACTTTGACGTGTAGGTCGTCTATTGTGACTTGTGAGTGTCATTTATCAACTGTCAGTTAAATAAAGATGTGGCAATAAATTTGTAAAAAAAGTTTGAGAGAAAACTTAATATTTAGGGATTACCTGTTGTTATTTTTGTAAATATCATTATACAGACACTGGAAAAATTATGATTTCTAGTCACAGAAAACAGAAGAAAATTTAGGGATAGGAAAAATATATGATGATCAATTGTCAAACTTAATGTTATGCGCAATAAAATTCATAGATATAAGTAAAGTCATTTTGAGAGATTTTCGTAGTAAATTATTTCCTAATATGTAAAACTCTTGTGTAGGGGAGGGTTTTACATATATGATTACTCGGCTACGATTAAAGGACATTACATATTATGTAGAAAAATATGCATATTAATAATTCATGCCCATGAAAAGAGAAGCATAAAATTAGCAGACGCCATAAGGAAGTTAAAGGGATATTTCATATTTTTCAAAGCGACCACATGACCTGCCTGTCATTTATGGTCTAGGACATAACAGGCCTCATTTGACGTATAATGTAGTAGCTTTTATTATTTATGGTTTAATATACACAAACGTCAATAATGATATACCTGAATTTAACCATCAAACTCTAAATAAACGTAAACTTCTTTTCCTCTTTAAGTTAAATGTATTCATTATTTCTTACTTAAAACTTCTTAATTACAACATTTGGACATCTCTAAAATATATATTACTTTAAATAATAAATATGTCGGAGAAGCAAAAAACGTAAGTATAGAAATGAAACTATACACAGTCTATACTCAATTTTAATAATATATTGACCACATAAACTCACTTGCAACTTTATCAGGTTATTCTGCGGAGATGTTAATGGAAATTTTAATTCCTTGTTTTCCCGCGTCGTAACGATCATCAAAAAATCTGGTGAATTTGATGTTCTATTATGTGTTGGAAATTTTTTCGGCATCGATAATTCACAACTAGATGCGTACCGAATGAGAACGAAGAAAGGTATGTTATACCCTAATATAAATAATTGTAAGTAATAGTAAAAGGGATGACACCACTTCTTATATTTTTTGTAGCCTCTTTTGTATTTTCTAGCATTTTGCATTCATAATTATTGAATACACTTGTTCCTTAGTTAAATAATAAAAAAAATATTCATAGAATAAATTCAGGGATACATTTCAAATTTATTGATAATTATCAATTTAATTAATACCATTGTTATCTGGGAACTCATTATAACATCTTATGTTTTAATCAATAAAGGCCAATTGAGCAGGTTTAACGTTTAGGATCAAACTGAATAATTACTAATTAAGTTTATTAGTAGAAATAATTGTAATAGTTTATGTTACAAATACTAATCTTTAACTTTTACATTTTTAGTTCCTGTAACAACATATGTGTTTGGTCCAACTGATATTAACCATGTCAAATATTATTGTGAAGAAGGGTCAGAAATTGCCCCAAATATCATTTACATGGGTATGTGTGGTCTCTACAATAAATTAAGTTTAAATAACTGCAATGAATAACACATAAGGAGATTAAAGTATGGGAAAAAACCTCTAGTATCTTCATCCTCTCTGTGAAACATAATACAAGTACTATTTCTTGTTGGTATTATGTGAGCCTATAGTATCACTGGAGAAGACATGTATTCATGACGTAGACAGAAATATACATACTTCAATACAGAATTATAGAATTTAACTATTCAAAAGATTATATTTTCAAATGTCTTATTTTTCATTTGTATCAATAGGCAGAAGAGGCATATTTACAACAAGCTCAGATGTTAAGATTGCCTATGTTACTGGTCTGTCGAGCAGAGAGTTAGGCAAGGAGATACCATCATGTACATTTGAGCCGAGTGACTGCTGTGCAGTTAGGGATGCATGTTATAGAAGTCAAAGTGAATATAGAGGAGTTGATATACTCATTACTTCCCTATGGCCCACTGGCATTGAGCAAGATGAATGTCAAAAGGTATGTTCATGTTAAAAAAATAAAATAATTAACATGTTTTGTAATTGTCAATTACCATTTGTAAAATTAAATAATGGTTGTAATATATAATACTTTTTAATTTAAATTATTTTGTTTAAGGACTAACAGGCAAAATTTTCACTTCTTACTTACATTTTTACAGGCTGAAGTAAAAGAAGAAAACCTTTCAAATTTAATTGCATGGCTATCTATTCACTTGAAACCAAGATATCATATTGTACCTACAAGTAATAAATTTTACGAGAGACAACCTTACAGGTAAATTATTTCTCTAAATAAGTTATTTATCATATTATATAATATATTTTATGATAATTATATATAATTATTATATTAAAGTATACTTTATTTTATGATTTTGGCTAGATCGCTATTAATAACAAACAGAAATTAAAACAATTTCATCTAGATATAAAAATCTTTATAATCAACTCTCTCATATATTTTATTATCTCTCATTATACTACTCTGTTCAAAAAGTATCATGAATTTTGAGTTTTTTTCAAAAATAACTTATTTTGCACCATTCAAACTAATATAAACGAAACAATAATAAATCAAGTAAACATAGTCGGCAGAAATTCTAAATTTGCGATAAGTTTTTAACACAACTAAGTTATAGCAAACCAATCTTCATAAGAATAGTTTAGTAATAAATCAATCTATGCTAGTCGCGCAGGTTAAATGAAATTAAATTACAGAAATCAAGGAGTTCACCAAGATTATAAGGAATGCGCGACAAGGTTCATAGCTCTTTCTCCAGTTGGTAATAAGGCGAAGGAGAAATGGATATATGCATGCAGCTTGCAGCCGATCATGAAGATGAGGATAACTGATCTTCTGCAAAGCACGACGGATGAGACTGAGTGCCCCTTCGACCCTGAACTATTGAAGCAACATCAGCCGGGGAAAGTAGTTAAGGTATTTCTACTATATAATGTAATATTTTCCGGCAACGCCTTGCTAGGCTGCGGGTGTCCAAGGGCGGAAGGTTGCTTATCTTAGATGAGCTTTGTACTGATTTGCCATCGATTTAATTTAAAAAAATGTTAGTACATTACTTTTGAAGCAACATTCTGGCCAAATGATCAGGACTAAAAATATACATATTTACAGATAACAGGTGGATAACATTATATAGGATATGGGATAGTTAACAATATGTTACCTATGTAATAATTTAATTAATATTTTTCAAATATAAATTACATAATTCTTTTTTGTTGTGTGTTAGGTGTCAGGTAATGGGCAGTTCTTCTTTAACATGGACGCGCCAGATGCGGACTATAGGAAAAGGAAAAGAAATAATGGCGACAATCCTGAGAGGAAGAGGCGAGATGTTGACCAAGGTATGAAACATTCATGTTATACTAGACATTATTGTACTTTGTTTTTTAATAATCTTTATTAATGTAATATAATAATGATGAAAGAGTACATTATTAGATCCTATGATTTCATATACATGATTTAAAATATTTATTAAGAAAAACCTCTTTAAAACTATTAATTATGTATACAGGTGTAATATAGACAGTATTTAACCAGAATATGCCTGAGATTCTGCTTTACTCCTGTAAAAGGAAGCCGATCAGGCCCTGGAATGGGACTTACTGTGAGTTAGATTTGACTTCTGGGGAGGCCTATTCTACAGGGGAATCCCATTTTACACAGTAATATGGTGATGGACTTAGAGTCAATGTAACTAGCTCCGCCTGTCCGATGAACGGTGATCCGATGGTTACAAAACTCCCGTCCGACCTCCCAGACCAGACCGTCTGGTGACGCTAATACTCACCCAAGTCCGATATAATGGGGATATTAAGGGAATATTCACATCCTTCTGTGTAACTATTAACTTTAGAATATATTTACACACCAAATATTTCATTGTATTTTATGCTAGACACCACTAAATTTGCACTACTGCGCGCTCAGTATGCAGTGCATTTTTTTTAACTTTATAGTGCATAAGTTCTTATATTTAACTTTATTTATGGACGGTAGTTGTAAAATTGTGGTAATTTACAAGAAGAAGCTGGAAGTTGCAGAGTTATGTTGTGATCGTTGTGGTCTAGCTCAGACCGACGGCTGTCGATTATTGTACATTAGTACATATATTATGTATTTTTAAAGCCACTGTTGAAAATTCACGTGTACAGGGCATGCTTCTGTAGGGTTTATTATAATGTTAAGAAGGGGGGAGGGGGTGTGGAGAAACCCACGCGTGAGAAGTGAAACTTGATTTGACCTGATTGTACCTCGCGACCAGTATTGCTGCGGACGAGTGGGCTCAATTAGTGCGTCAGCATGGCTCTCCCACGAGTTACGCATAGTGTGATTAAAAAATATTCCAGATACATGCTGGTTTTGTCTGTCATCGCCCACGGTGGAGAAGCACCTCGTCATATGCGTGGGCAGGCATTGTTACCTGGCGCTGCCCAAAGGTCCGCTTGTGCATCACCACGTGCTCCTTTTGCCCATAGCCCATCACCAGTCAGTTACTAAGGTATATTTCCTTGAATTTTTTTACCGGGAGACAAACGATCAGCCGTTTTAATACGTACTTTATCAATTTAGTCGTTTTTATACGTTCTTTATCAATTTTTATCTTTTTATATTCAATACTTTTTTCTTATAAATATACGAGTATATACATTTGAAATGTGTGTTTGCAATATCTTAATAATTTTGATTTTAAAAAGTAAATCAGTTGCGTTTATAGTTATTATTTTGGATAACGCGGATCACTGGATGAAAGATCATTCTTCTGGGTAATAGACGTCTGTTCCAACATTCTTTGTACCAGTCGGTGCCTTCTGTTTATATCAATTACGATTCTATTACCATTTTATTGTAGAATGTGAATAGTAAATTTATGAATTTCCAGTCACCAGAAGAAGTCGTGAACGAGATAAAAATGTTCAAGGAAACGTTGAAGAAGTTCTACGCGATGCTGGGTCAGGTGGCGGTGTTTTTTGAAAGGAATTATAAGACTTCGCATATGCAGATACAATGCGTGCCGTTGCCGAAGCGATGCGAGGCGCAGATATTGGAAATATTTCAGGTAGTTATTGTGGTAAATCATGTAAAGCTATTAGTAGTTGTGGTGAGACATACATACAAACCAACATTCGAGTGCCTTTACTCTTTTGGTCATACGGTATGGTATAATTACCAGTTGAAGTAAAGATTTTTTGCTTTCCAATTATGTATGTATGACATTTCTGAACTAATATTACAAAATATTTTATTTTATGTGAGAAAATAATTGAATGTGCTTCTTCTCCAAATAAAGTTTAACTGTGTCAAAATTCGCGTTGATTGGTGAATTTTTATTAAAAATGTGTGCACAGTTTTCGCTTCACGAATTAATATTTGTTATATATATATGAAAATGTTGTTTTAAATGAAATGTTATTGATTTTTCCAGGACGAGGCAGGTATCAATCGGATAGAACTGGAGGTGCTTCCCTCGTTCACGGAGATATCTCAAGTGGCGTTACCCGGCACTCCTTACTTTCACGCGGAGCTACCATCTGGCGAACACGTGTACGCCAAACCGAAGCAACACTTTCCTTTGCAGTTTGGCAGGTAAATGCTCTAAAAGAAAAAAATACAAATTGATGACAACAAATGTTATAAATGAAAAGGATCCGCCTATGCTCCATGACTTTTTTTGCCAATTAAATTGCAAATTTTAGAAGTTTCATTTTTGTTACTGAATTATTTTAATACTATTGTATCCTTACCAATTTTTTTTCTACTGTATTTTTGTCATATAAACAAAACCGTAACATAATACTACATTTGTAGTGTGCGCCGCGGGTTGATACAGTTTGAGAACGTCTGGACTATTTATATATAAAATTATTTTTATAGTTTTAAGAAATGAATTTGGGTTTTTTTTTCAGGGATGTGTTATCCAGCCCTCCGTTACTGAACTGCGAGGATAAAGCCGACTGGAGGCAATGCCTCTTGAGTCGAGAGGAAGAGGACGCAGTGGTTGCCGCTTTTAGAGAGGAATTCAGACCCTTCGACTTCACTGCTGATGACAGCGATAGTGATTAATCATTCATTACGGCTTTGGGCCTTTTTTAATCGAGAATTAATGCTACTGTGAAGAAATTTTTAAATGATTTTTTAATTTAAGTAGATTTGTCTGTCATTTGGATAGTGAATATATTATTTTTTTTATTAATAGTAATGAAGTTAATATTAATCCTATGAGCCGGCCCAGTTAATGCGTTAGCATATGCTTCAGCATGGCTCAAATTATATAAGGAAAGACATTATTTAATTACATAAAAACCAGTACAGCGGTATGCTAACTTTTTTGGAGACGGAACCCTTTTGAAAAGAGAAATGCTTGAGAGAACCGTAAAATAAAACAATAGTTTTAAAAGTGGATTATTTATTAATAATCATAATAAAAGTGCAATTTAACAATTACTAATTATTATTTTCCACATTGGCAAGTAGTAGTAGTATAAAAAAGAAAAATATAACTAATGGGAGGCATGGAACTGTTTTATATTTTTCATCAATATCACTGAGAGGCGTTGTTTTGAAGTGACTGCATACTTGTCTTGGTAGTACTCTATACTTGATGACATCGCTAAAAGAGATTCATATATCACGTTTGACATACTTTCGGGCTTTTGCGAATTGGTTAAAAAAGGATTATGAATGCATGAATTTAGTTTCATTCGGGTATTCTGTTCTTCGAGAAATTAGTAATTAAAATTATTCCACGACATATCTGTTAATGGGTGAAAGGTTTTAAAAAAAAGTCAAAATTCAATTAAATGCATTTATTTTCGTCACATACTGCCTAATGACCCATTTGTTATAAAACATATTTGTAACAACATGATTAACTAACTTACAACGTACGTGTATAACAAAATACTAAAATGATATGGTACATTGACTAGAAATGATAAGGTTCTTGGAGTTTGCCGGTCGCGGGCGACTTTCGTTGTATTGAGACTGACATCGGTTCGGTTGGTCGGATATATGAGTCTCTACTTACATTCACATTTCAATAATCAGAATTTCATTTTATATTACGAAAGGATAAACATAGCGAAACTCGAGTAATAAGCAGTTGTTCAAAGCATTTTAGAAAATATATTAACTATACAATTATTTAGAACACGTTCAAGTGACAACGGTCTCTACAAATTTAATATTTTATTGATGAATCGAATGAAAAAGAATGTATGTTTGAATAATTGCGACTCAAGCTGTTTGGGAATATTTTAAAATTTGATTATTACAATATGAAGCAGAGTTCGCTCAACCTATATTGAGGGGAGTTCAGTCAATATTAAAATTGGAACAGTGAACTAAGTATATTGTACTAAACACTACACAATGTATAACTTCGTTTGACTAGCAAAAGTATTTGTGCCTAGATATATAAAATAGATTTTAATTAAAAATAGGGCAGTCTTCATTGGAATTAAACTTAAAACGAACGAATACACGGTCCAATACAAAATGTCACCAACATTCATAAACTATGCCTACTCGATACATTCAATACATTATAACTTTTTGCCGTATTTACCAAAAACTAAGGGTAAAGTGTATTGTCTTGTTACTCTTCACTGAGGATTGTTTGATACTTACTATTACTTATTAGCCGAGGAATAAATCTGTAGGAAGATCTGTCTGATTGTTAGCTGAACATATTTGTACGCATCTTTGAGATACACGTCTTATATATCTCGGAGAAGACTGTTGTGCAAGTTATAACCAAGCGTTTACTTTGTTCATCATCATCACCTCAGCCGCAAGACGTCCACTGCTGGACATAAGCCTCCCCTTTGGACTCCACTTTTGTTAATGATACTTTATTCTATTAGAAACAGTAATTAACAGGAGGCGACCCGATGAGATGGAGTTGTTTCACAGCATCAACGCAATCAGCGACATTATACAATTGTTATACTTGCTAATGTATGTGTACGGTAACTTAACGTCTCAAAATGTATAAATTACTTCAGCCCTATATTATATATGACGCAGGATAATTTTGTTTTAAATTGAAAGATATAGTTCCTTAGTGGCGAAGTATAATACAACATTCTCTCTATTAATCAGTGTTAGTGCGAACATGTAGTAATTATGAGTGTATTAAGTGTTGTATTGACTAGCAAACGTTTTGACGCATGTCCTATTTGTATATTTTTCTCATAAGTATTTCGTATATTGGAAAATGTGATTGGTGTATTCATAGATAACATGTATGTACTTCGAATTCACCAATTGTAACAACAGTCAATCTTATTGCGGACACAAAAAAGAGTTTGACATACCGAAAAGCGCGAACTTTAGGACATCATCTGATAATATATGATTAAATTACATTTGAAATTATGGAGCGAAAGCAGATCTCCATAAAACTTTACAACAATTCAAACTTTAAATGGATATAATTTCTCATTAGATTATTACATCCGTAACTAGTTTTAAGACTTTGGTCAATAAGGCATTAAGTTTGAAATATATATTTTTACTTTTAATTATTGTTCTTCTTAGTTAAAATATTCGATAATTGTCAATACATTTATTACAACAGTTATTTACATGGCCCCGGAGCCCAAGCTGATAATTTCATAATTGATTAATACCACAAATCCGGTTAACATTAGCGAGTGGAACAGAGCGAGCTCAAACACACCTGACACTTTTAATCGAGAGAGTTTAATTCGCTCAATACGGCGTATCTTTCAAATATCAAAATGCTCTTAATACTATAGCGAAACGTATGAAATTACATTTATTTAGAGAAAAGCTCTGTCGGACTCGCGTACGAAATAATATTACGAATAAATTTTAGTACATTCATAATATTCATAGACTTTGAATATTTCAAAGAGTACATAGTACAAAATTGTTTATTGTATTACATGGCACTAATCGTTGGCTAAACCTATCTATCTACAGACATATGTACAAGACTAGTATGTACTTTGGCAACATTGCGGGGTTCCATCAAGCGACATACAAAATCAGTGTAATCTTTTATCAAAATAGTGTTTTTTTATCAGTAGGCCTGGTATACTTTGATGTGAAAATTTACAGTTCCCGATCGTGACTTTAGATGAAACTTGAGTATTATATGTTGATTTATCTCTTT
>JAAAKR030000009.1:282960-294751 GCA_010014985.3 Delias pasithoe
ATTTAACTTACTTGCGCCTTGGCAGCAATCAAATCAATCTTTAATCGTTTGGCTTCCCATGGCGATGGAGGTACACTAGTGTTGGAATTCGTGCGCATTCTTTTTCCAGAAGTCTCTGTTTCCTCATCACAACTGGTTTTGCGCTTTCCTAAATCGCTAAGTATAGATATACCTAGAAATTTAAAAGAAGAACCGAATTAAAGACGCAATGAGATATTAATTATCTCGTATTTATTATTTTTGTACCTTCTTTTGAAGATTGGTTGTTACTATCAGAGAAATTTAACTTCGCTGATAATGACAACCTATCTTTTGGAGGGTCGGTATTTATAACACGCCGAAACGGCTCTAACACATCATTAAAAAGCGAAACATCGCTTTCTTTAGCCATATCTTCTAATATTATAGATATTTATCATTTAGATATAAAAACTAGTTTGAATAAAATAACTACAACGAATAGCTGATAGTATTCCACAAGACGGATTACTTGATTGTTCATACTTCATAGTTGATTGAAAATAAATAACAGTCCATTGTCTATAGAGTTTTTTTTAATTCATTCAAGGAGGCCAAAAGTTTTCGACCAAAATTGAGTCTCTAACTATAGAGTTAAACTTTATGATTCAAAGAATCCTAAATCTATGAATAGGTATTTCAAATACTTTACTGGCTCTAATATTTTAGATATAATCTGTATTTGAGCTTGGAGTAAGACAAATCGAAAACGGAAATGCCAAATGCGCCTGCGTTGTTTGGAGCTTCCAAAAGTTTCAAATTGTTTATTTTCAAAGTTCCTTTTACTGCGACCTTAACTTAAGACTTAAATGTAATAGATGCTAGTTTAATACGAAAAAAACGATTTAACAATGTAACTAACTAGTAAATAATTATGAATATTAAATAGAATGGCTGATTATAAAACGAGGAACTCAAAAGACATAAAAAGCTTAAATCAAGATGAAAATTATTGTGTTTTCAATGTTTTTAGCGTCTTTATATCTCTTGTTACAATACTTGCTGATTTAACCACAGGTTTGTTGCTAATTGAAATGTAGTATTTTGTTATTTTACAGGTAATTTATTTATATAAATGTGTTTTCAATATATTTTATGTGCTTCAGATATTTTGGTTTTTATTGAATACTGTAAGGATGGATACTTTGATTGGGCTGTTATTACGATGACATTTATTATAATACCAAATATGTTAATAAATATATTTTCAATAAGATGGTATGTAATTGATAAAAAACTAAATCTTCATCACTGGATAACACATGGGTTTCTAGGAGGATTATTGGAAAGGTGTAGTAGCTAACAAGTATTCTTAATCTAAAATTATGTATGTAACGACTTAAATGGTATTTTTTCCCTAAATAACAACATTTTCTTCTAGATACACAATATTTCTCTATGAAGTATTTTCATGCAAGAATTTTGAATTATTAAAAACTCAAAAACTGCTAATGCAAAGGAATGATTTGAATTTACTTCACTTCTTGTATGTGTTTACTGGAACAATACCACAAATAATTATACAGACTCATGGAATAGTTGTATTAAATGAAAACTATTATACAAAAGGTAGTTATATATACATTATACATATTTAAAAAAAAATAGAACTTATTGTTCTAATAAGCTATTATTAATAAATTTTTTATTAAATTAAGCAAATTTATTAAGAATGCAAAGATATGTTGCTGACTGCTTAATTCTAATTGTTATATTAAAAGAAATTTATTATTTACCTGCTGAATCATCTATTTATATTACAGTGTTTTCACTAACAGCTTCAATTGTGTCAGTGACATGGGCCTGTGTTACATACATTTATAGTACAATGTCAATATCATCAGAGCATATGAAATGGATATCATTATTATTAAAAATTCTTTGGCATTTTGGTACACTAATAGGAAGAATATCAGCCATATTCTTGTTCAGCATAATTTTTGGTGTTTGGACATTAATCCCATTGGGTATGAAATCAAATTCAACTAACTAATTTCTTGTTTTATTCATTATTTTGATTGGTAACCACCTATGTTTACAGGTTTACACTGGTCAGCAATGACCTTTTGGATAATTACTCAAAAAACAACTTTTTGTCCGAACAAATTTGAAGAAACCCTTTACAATGTAGTTATGGGTTTTGTGTATTGTTTTTGTTTCATAAATATAAAAGAAGGACGTACTAGATACCGTTTAATGTTGTTTTATACCCTGATTGTTACTCAAAATATGGGAAGTGTATTTCTATATGTAATGTTGGGTGATGATGAAAAGAAAAGACATGCGTGGTCAATCGCTTCTACGAGCTTTGTGATTCTTGGTACTGTAGCAGGTAAAGTTACTATTTGAATGCTTACATAACTTTCTTATTGAATAGCGGGCAACAAAGAAGACGGGTCTCCCTAATGGAAAGAGATTATCATTGCCCATGGACAACCGTGCCACAATTCGTGCTGTGGTTGTATTATCAGCGTTATACCCCAATTGAGTGGTACAATTTCACTGGCCTCATACAGCAAAACACAGTACATAAATTGTTTTATGCTGGTATTCTGTGAGCTTGTGGCTTCAGATGAGCTGGCCCTATTAGTGCGTTAACTTATGCTTTAGCCTGGTTCTCCCATGGTTAAGACAGTCTGGTTTATTTATATGTAACTTTTTTTGTATATTTTTATAAATTCTTAGAAGCCGATGGTTTGTCTAACTAGTTTTTGATTTAACTTTGCTGTTTTTTATAGATATAAGTAATGGCGATAACTTGCTCTAAATTTTGTTTTTAATATTTTCAGGTATCGCGTCAATGGTGATATATTATAGATACTACCATTCAAACGGACCAATAACTTGGCGATACGTGCATGAAGACGTCGAATTAAATAATAAAGTTATATGTGAAGCCAAAGATTCAAATGAAAAAACCTGCAGCCTCAACAATTTGAGATCATTCAAAAATTCTAATATCACAAAAGAAGCGAACAAGGAAACTGATAGAAGGTATGATTTTTAAATGTATGTTACTCCATATAGTTACTAGTATGCAACAGACACTCATTTTTTATTGCCAAAACTACCCTTAGACAAACGGCGCTGAGATCCACGCGTTGTCGTTTCGCTGTCTCAGTTATCTATTATCATATCATTATTTTCCAGAAGAGTTTCAAACACAACGCTACCAGTACAACAGAATGATACGGAAAATGCTGACAAAAAGTTTTTATTAGACCATTGGATTGCTAGAGCTGGATCTCCAACTTTCACCTCCGCACCAGTGGGTAATATTAGTATGGACGTCTCAAGTATTGAGTTGTACACCGTGGAGAACACGCCACAGACTATCATACCTAAACGCGACAGCCTAGTGATAAAACCGAAAAAGAAAATATGTTCCCCAACAGAGTTGATATTGAAATTGTCGGCCATAGACAGTATAGAAAGTTCTATTGATGAAATAACATCCAACGCGCTTAATATCCAAAAACGTCGCGGCATATGCTCCTCTGACGAGCTAAGAGATGATTTTAACAATCTAGGCTCTTCTGTTAGTGAGGAGTTTTCAAAAGCGAAAACCGATCAAAGTTCAGAACTAAGTCATGACACAGATGGTTCTAATAAAAAGACATCATCAGATATATCTATAGATATGGATCTCGATCTGAGCTTCAGTGATATCAACAGTTCCGATATTAATACGTTCAATGAGAATATCGTGCAGAAGCTATGTCTGAGCGCGTTGAAAAATATCAAAGTCGGCAATCAAGATGCGGACATTGAGAACATTCAGAGGATAGCGTTGGATATTTTAAAAGAGATGTATACAAAGAAAGATAGAAAGAAGAACGGAGTAACGGGTCTGTTTCACGTTAAACGAGATTTGGACACGCCAACTGAGATTCTATCAGTTCATGACTATGAGAATATCTGCGCAGTTAATATAGCACGAGAGGCTTGGGGGCTGCGTTCGTGGAATGGATATTGTGATATTGAAAATTGGATGCATGATGGTAGCGTAGTTAGGGATAGAAGTCGTGATTTCACATCAGAAAGTTCAGAGATCAGCAGTTGTCTTTCGCAGGAATTGAGAAATGCCATTTTGTCTGCACCGCCGTTCCCTAAAAAATCGCACACGTATTCCAATGTATTTGTAAAAGTCGACAGAAGTCCTGACGACTATGCTAACACTATTATATGCCAAACAGACGAAGACGTTAAGTCATATATAACTGATAATTGTAAAGATCCAAATCATTTGGAACCTATAATAGAAGAGTTGGACGATTTAGGTGATATTGATCCATCGATTAAAAAGCGCCTGAATTCGGAGAGTTCCCTCGTAGCGACTATAGACGAAATAAGGAAAGCTACTGTGACGAATTCTCCAAGAAATTTATATCATAGAAGAGAACACACTTGGGAATCACCACAGTATAATTTCAATCAAAATGAAAGTAACCTCAAAAAAGCCCTGTGGAAGGAACCGTCGAAATTTGACCCTACTAATATAATGGACGCTTTGAATGAAAAAGAATTAGGATTAGATAGTTGTCCTATACCTAGGTTAGACATTCAGGCGAAAGAGATAAATGTTACTGATAATTCATATCTTAATAACTCGTCGAGTTTTATACACAATACACCAAGAAGGTCAATTAACCCTCAAAGAAGTAATAATAAAAGAAATAATCAAGTATCACATGATTTATCTAGTAAGAATATCGATTTACTTTGGCAATTAGTTTCAGAGAATACATCGCCTCTATATAATTCAGAAACTTTTTCTCTTAGCACGAAAACTCCATCCCTACAATCCTTAATTCAAAAGGAATCAAACACGGGTACGTCGTCCACAACGAAGAGTTCTAATACGAAGAAAAGTTCAAGAAATAAACCAAGAAGAAAATTTTCCATTCTACGAGAGAAATTCGAACCGAAAATTCATTCAGACGAAGAGAACTTATGCCGTTCCGATAACAGTTTATCAAAGCTGAATGTGAATACTTTCAGCGCAGATACAAATCACGACGCCAGTTATGATGTTGGTTATCATAAATCCGTAGACCACAACATAGCTTCGTCAGCTGATGATCTGCACGCAGCAACGAAACAAATAAAAGAGAAACGAACGATTTTTATGAAACAAGTGTTGAGTCCGCCAAAATTCAATGCAAAATTACGGCACAAAATTTAAAAATTCTTGTACCATAATTTATGAGCTGTTATCGCCAGAAGTAAATTAAAAAAATAGAGACACACAATCATAAAACTGATTTTAAAGATAATACACGAAATTTATAATCATACTACTCGAAAATTATTACTAAATTTATTACAAAATGGATAGGTTGGCAACACAAACGGACAAAGATTCTCTTTGTCTTGTCGCTACCGAAAGAGGCGCTTCACTCAGGTGCGCGTGAGCTTTTTCTAACCACCGCTACCATCATGCCTTTTTTCTGGGTACTAATTGACGTGGCCCTAATAATCAATGTATGAGCGCTTGGGCGTATGTTTGTGTATTGTATAGATGAATGCTTAAACGCCCTTAATCTTACTATATTTTTTTATTTCTTCTATTTTGAAATCGATTTTCTTTTTTGTGATATCAAATATTCTAGGGAATTTTTCGTTTGCTAAAATAAAAATTGTTTATGTTAGTTTTCGTAACGGCATTCTTGTCGTGGTTCTCCATATACTTATAGGTATTGGATAATAAACGAACATTAGTCAATGTAAGCACAAAACTTGCTATTCCTGTCAATAGCATAAAGAGACAGATATTTTTAAGCGACCGTTATATGTGAGAATAGTGGTTAGTGATTACTTATTACATTAAATACGGTTCCTAGTGCTTCCATAATTAAGAAAAAAAGTAACAATATCATAAGTCATTTTGAACTCGGATCTCAGCATAAATTTAGTCAATAATATTCGTTAACATATGTTTAGGTGCCGTTACCTCGAATGTAAATTAAGTGAACCACATGTTAATCTTGCCTGTAGTATTATTAATTTTTAAAGGAGCTAGCTCTTGCCTTTTTTTATTACTTGTACGTCGCAGAATTGTACGCAGGTGCTATTTTGAATTGTAAATTTTCTGTTTCTTTGGTCAATTTATGTAAATGGTAAATATTTATCACATAATATTGTCTATCTATAATTAATAATTAAATTTATTTCCATACTCATAAAGTTTAGTCGATGCAGATCATGATTTTGAATATTAATGCTGTTGTTATTTTATAAGAATCTTTTAGCAAGGATGTTAGCGTGATATCCCTATAAACACAAACATTGTTTAAATCTAGTTTATTTCAAAATATTTTTAGAGTATTATGAAATCATTAATTTTAAAACTATTTACATACTTATAATATCAACTGTGATTTAAGTGCCTTTTATGATATATCATGTTCTTCCGCCAGTATTCTCTTTGTATAATAAAGGTTTTAAGAAATGTTTAGTGTTTTAAAATTATGTATAGGATATGATTGACTTTGAAGATTCTGCCAGTAAAAGACGTAAATCTTCTGAAGACAAAATTACATTACGAACGCATTTCGAACCGTAGAAGAGTCATGCTTATGCACAAATTGGGCCAGCTCGACTGAAATGATATGGGATCACTAAATACTCGGCGTGGTACGGTACCTGTACTCTGTTTCGCTGAGTAAGTGAGGTCGGCCTTTGAAAACCCGGCAACATCTAAAGCGTGCACTGTGGCGCAGTTGTCCATAAGCGGCGGTGATCTCTTACATATAGGAGACCTACTTGCTTGGTTGTCCGCTATACCATAAAAATTCTGGTACCCACGGCGTCAGTAGCTTACCAGACCGATAAGCTATGAAACTGCTGTAAATAAATTAAATTCTAAAAATACTTTACTGTCTTTAATTCGACAAAAAAGTAACTACACAATGCATACGAATTTAGGTGAAATAAAATACGTTTTACTTCTTAATTTTTAATAGCAAAAATATCTATAATTTAGATAAAGCACAAATAGTGAGAATAATATTAAAAAATACAAAATTAAATGCTCTCAATTTTGGCACTTTATAATTTCTATCACATTTATATTTAATAGACCTTATGTTAATCACTATAAAAACAGCCTTTAGTTCCATAGTAAATTGTATTAATTTCAAAAAATATTTTCTTATTTAAAAAAATAAATAATTTTTATAGTTAATACATCCTAAGCTGCCTGTTTTTGAAATTGGCAAAGTCCATGACTAATACAAGTTTCTCTTAATCTATATAAAAATAGAAAATAAAATATATAAAAAGTTATAGATCAGTTGTCATAACATTAGTTAAAAGACGGATTCTGTGTGCATTACATGCTCTACATAATATATGACCATCAAGAGGGTAACAACCTCTGCCTTCAGATTCAGACGATAAGAGGAGCCCACAGTCTTCACATCTGTAACAGCGCACATGAAAATTGCGATCCAGAGCCACTACACGTACAGTTTCCTCTTCCCCTTTTTCTGGTATAATTGGCATCTCACAGACACAGCAACGTGGAGCAAATTTCTTGTGAAAATCTTCAATACAATGAATTTGATTCATAGCATCCACAGTAAATGGTATTCCGTCAAGGCTTTTTCCACATACAACACAAGTAAAGCAAGTAAGATGGTACGGTTTTCCAGTTGCTCTAAGTATTCTATCCAATATAGGCTTATCACAAACACAGCACTGCTCCAAAGTTTCATAAAAATCAGTTTCACAAAAAGGTTGACCTTCAACTGCATAGAACGGCTTTCCCTGCAAATTTGTATGACAGCGCTCACACTGGAAACATTGAACATGGTACATATTACCCATAGCAGTGCAACCTGAATTTTCTCCAACTACTTTTTGATTGCATTTGTGGCATATTCCAAATATGTCAAAATCTTGGCTGTCAGTGATGGACTGGACTAGGAGATCAGTCAGTGCATCAACTTCTTGTTCCTTTGGCAAAGGAGATTTTCCATCAGCATTGCTGTTTTTTATATGTGTTGTTGTTTGACTCGCTGCCTTGTTTAATGGACTAATTGGTTCATAGAGTGACTCATATGTGGAAGCTTGAGAAGCATCATACTCTGGAAACTCATTCTGATAATTGTGAGGATAATGCCTTTCATGATTATAGTTAATGTTGGCTGTAGCTCGAGCGAGTTCACTGTAGTTGGAACTAACTGGTGAAGGTGGTGGTAAGTATTCATCGTGATAATGATCTAATGCTTCAAGTGTAGTAGAGTGGTTAGGGGGTGGGGGTGGAGGAGGAGGATTAAAATTTTGATATGGCGGAATGTTACTATAAGTTGGATCATAAACATTGGATGGTAGGGGAATATTGTTTTTAAAAGAAACATTGGGTAATGTCAATGAAGTTACATTAGCATAATCTTTATGGGGCATGTGAATATTACTTGGGTTACGTATTACATTATATGTCGGTGGCGGTGGTGGTGGCGGAGGCGGCGCTGGAACGCTGCTATTAATTGAAGAAATCTTTAAGGAATATGATGGCTCACACATATTATTAACTACGGTACTGTGAGGAACTTGGGGCTGAGCCTTTTTTTTTGGAGGCACAGCTGGCGGCACTTTTTTTAATCGTCCCGATGTATTTACTTCTCTATTCATTTGTAATTCGGCTAATTGTTTTTCTAATGCTTCCATGTTATCTAAACGGGACATTTAATTTTAACAAATATAATAATTTGTATCTGGATTGTATTGGGTTTCCTTTTTAAGAATACTTTGCACTTGTTTTAATAGCTTGCGTATTATAATACGCTATTTAAAAAAATAGTTTTGTGTAATAATTGATCACAGATATAGACTTGCCACGTCTTGATTCTAGGCCTAGGCTCTAGGCTTTTCACAATAATCAAGACTCAAGAGTGAATAAAGTGATCTGTGAGTATAAGTTAAAGCTGACACTGACTAACAATAGATAACTATAATTTTACTCTCCGTCACTGTAGTAAAAACCTACAACGCTTGCCATATTCCATTTTAAACAATTGACACAGAACATATACCGATGAACAAATTAGTAATCTGTTATAACTTATTGTTATTTACATTAGAAGTTTAAGGTTAAAATTTCTGATTTCGTTTTCGCTGTGTTATTTGGTTATCGTATAGTTCTATACCAGTTTGCAATTTTGTTTTTATCTTAAACAATAAATATTTTCAATATGCAGTGTCAACTTTGGATGGGCAGTGTGTGTATTTTAGTAATTACATATTGATGCTTTACTTTTCTGTTACAGCTATACTATTTCGATATTTTCTTATTTCAGTTAGAGCCGAATATGACAGAAAGTTTTATATTAGCCGCATTTCATCGGATGGGGCAGCGTCCGCTTGCTGTTAAAGTTATGCGAAATAAATTTACTGGAGAGCCAGCTGGATATGCCTTTGTTCATTTCCAGGTGTTTAATCTTTAGAGATGAAACTATATTTAAATAAAGTTTTATTTTTAATATTAAAATTTACATATAGATGTTTAAAATTCATCTCAATTTTCAGACAGACGAAGAAGCTATTGATACAATGCATAAATTGAATGGCAAACCTATACCTGGTACATTTCCTGTAGTAAGATTTAGATTAAATACTGCTTCTCGAGAGGCACGAGCCAACATGCAACAGGAAAGAGAATTTTCTGTTTGGGTTGGAGATCTGAGTCCAGATGTTGATGATTATTCACTTTACAGAATATTTGCTTCTAAATATTCATCTATTAAAACTGCTAAAGGTAATTAAGAATCAAATTTTACTGTTTCATACTATAAATATGTACTTTTATTTTTACAGTACTAAATATTAATGTACACAGTTTGTTTTTAATATAGTTTTTACCATTTTTCAGTCATCTTGGACAATGCTGGGTATACAAAAGGCTATGGCTTTGTTCGTTTTGGCAATGAAGAGGAACAACGTAATGCATTATATGCAATGAATGGTTATACTGGGCTTGGCACTAAACCCTTGAAAATATGTACTGCAGTGCCTAAGCCGAAGAGTGCCATTACCACACAAACAACGGCACCTACAACCACAAATCCATCCTACTCTTCAGGGACGGTAAGCTTCTGACATTTATATTACAAGGAAATGGAATTAGAATTAATTAATACTGAAATTCATATACAGATTTTTTTTTAAATAAAGTGTTATTTCCAACAACATCCTAATTTGAAAAATATAGCATGGTAGTATATAGTAATCATTTAATGTAATATTTTAACTGTCATTAAAACTATTTCAAAAATCTTCTGTTCACATGAATTCAGCACTATTGCCTTCTGACTTATTTTCTAGGAGTACAATCAATACTATGACCCATCAGCTTATTGGCAGAATTATTCAGCATGGTCAGGCTATTATGGACAGAGTGAAACTACAGCACCGGTTACAACCACTCCAGTAATTGATACTTCTCAAATGGTTGCAGTTAAAGCACAGAATGATGAACTTGCCCTTGTTGGTAAGTGCTTTTATCTTGTGAAGTTAAAAGGATTAACATAATTCATGTAAATTCTTTATATTTATTAATTTCTATGCCAAATTTTAATGTTGACTAGATTAATGAAGTAATATTTAAAAGATCTACTTCAAAAATATTTTTCTTCATGGAAATGGTGCCAAATGAGCAGGAGGCTCACCTAGGATAATTGGTCCTTCACCCATGGACACTCCCAAAACTTGCAGGAACGCGGGTGCGTTGCTGGCCGTTAAGGGATAGGTACGCTCTTTGAAGGTCCCCAAGTCGTATTGGTTTGGAAATACCTCTGCTGGCAGCTGATTCCATAGAGTAGTGGTGCGCGGAAAAAAAGCCTTAAAATTCTCCATATCAGGCCGAATTTGCCCTTTGTAGAGTTACAAGCAATGGCCTGAAGTGAAGTAACGCTTCACCCTATTGAGCACTCCAAAGCTTTTTGGAAGCCAATTTAGCCTTCTTCTTCAAATAACCGCGAAATTGAACGTCACTGGAAATGTTGACTCCCAAGTATTCCGATACTCGCTGAAGTGGACAAAGGAGTATCTGGAAAGAGGGAGATACGGCAAAGGGTATCTTTTCAACGCGCAAACTCATGTTTTCTTGAGGTTAAATTGGACTAAGTTAAGTCGACCCCAGTCCGAGACTCTTTGGAGAAGAGACTGGACTTCAGACACGAGTTGGTTTCTGAACTAGACAACTTCGTCCCGAGAAATGTTAGAACGACCAGTATAGATTTCATCTTCGGTACTGTCATCAGCATAGCAACGCATATTGCTTAGCGAAGTTTAGCAAGTGGCGCTTTATGCCACACCCGATCGAAGGCCTCCACTATATCAAAAACTGACGGCCAATGCCTGCCTCCTTAGACTCAATGGACTCAACCCACCAGTGAGTTAGGTAAACTAGAAGATCGCCAGCTGTTTATATCTAAAATATGTATTGAATATTTTAATTTCAGATCACAAAGTTACTATTGATGTTGATAAACTAAATCAAGAATTTCTGGATCCTGATTTATCATTATGGGATGGATTGGAGGCCTCTAATTGGTGTCCGCACGAAGTAATTGAAGCTAATTGATCAGTTCATTTTATTTCAACTTAGAATTAAACAATTATACTAAGTTTCAATTAAAGTGTAAATAATAGATTCAATAGTATTATTATGTGATTTAAGATCTATATCAGCATAATATATGGCTATAATTTTCTAACTTGTTCTTTTATTGTCAATATAATAGTGCACTGTTATTGTTATTGTTAATAT
>JAAAKR030000009.1:353093-365960 GCA_010014985.3 Delias pasithoe
TAGTCCGTGCAGTGGTTGTGTTGCCAGCTCTGCCACGTATGTGGCAGTATTAAGACACTCGCCCGGCCACTGTCAAGCCCTTCCAGAGAACAAATAGTTTATAAATTAAATTATAATTGTTCGGACCGGAATTCGAACCCGATACCTCTTGCTTCATGGTAGACGTTTAAAACCACTTAGCTACGAGGCTGTATGATTTCAGAAAAGAAATAAGGCGATAATGTGTAAGTTGCGGAGGAAGCTTGTGGCAACTGAAAAAAAACGACGGGAATTAATGAAAATAAAAGACCTCAAAGAATAAATTTATAACTGTCTATTAACATTTCAAAGATATTTAATTAATAACATTAAATTAAAACTAAATTAGTGTCTAAGGTTAACTAAAAATTGTCAACCATAAAATAATTAAATGGATGTCATATTAAAAGTATCAAATATAAAAATAAGATTTTTTTAATTTAAAATAAATTAATTATCTAACTGAAGTAATAAGGCAACACTGCGTTTGATCCAATGAGCTGACGGCTTATCTGAAGGCAAATAAAAAGCAAGAACAAAATTCGAGGAATGGCCTGTAGTCGCCAGGACTCCCTTCCTCTCTAACGTTTTATATAGAGGACATCTATATCTAGAGCCCTCTGCAAATTCAGTTTTTATAGTGGGATACAGCCACACAACTGGCATGTTATCATTCAATATTTTTGGCAATTGTTCACCGATCACGTGTTTGGTCCGGTCCCAACGGCCACCATCCATGAAAAGTCCTTGTACGTAAACACCCCATTCGGGTGGAGTAGTTTCATAATCAACTTTTCTCACTTCGAAATCAAAAATTAGTAGATCTATTGGGATTTTCTTCGAGCGAGCGAAGTTTTGAACGGAACCAGTTAAAAATGCTTGAGTAAAATAAAACCCTGACAACCAAAATGTAGGTGGTTTACCGTTTTGATACCAATTCTCCAACATAGCGAGCCGGTCGATAAAATCCGCCACGTAACTTGGTAACGGTTTTAAGCTAGGATAAGACACCTTCGACCAGTTACTTGGAATTCGGCCGAGAAGCATAGCATTAGCCTGTAGATCGAGAGCTGGAGACATGACGATAAACCCTTTAACGGCCTTTTGTAAATCAAGGAGTGATGATCTTATTTCACGCAAGAGTTTATTAAATCTCTCCATTTCTTGTATAAGAACTGTATTCATAGACTCATTGTAATCGACTGGATATTTCTTTTGAGCAGTTTCTACATCGAATGCTGATGGTAACTTAGACACAATTTCTGTTGCCATTTGCATGAGTATCACTTCTGTATTACCACCTTCGCCACCCGAGCCTGAGCCCTCGACTAGAACTAAAGCAGCTGTGAGTTGCATTGAAATAGTATAATCTCGTGTGATTCCTGCATTCATGTGCAGACCGTACACCTCTGGGGGCGGATTAACGGGTACAGATTCTATGTGTTTAAGATAGTCTTGATATTCACACCTACGCGGTAGACCATACTGGGTACCGAGCTCACAGAATAAATGATTAGGGTCATGGACAACACCTTCATTGACGTAGTTGTCTAAAATCGTAATTATCAATCGTCTGTCCCAGTCATCTGTCACTCGGCCCCCATAATTACATTCACCTGTTAAATATTTAATGGCGACATATTGAATTTCTTCATACTGATTAAGAAACATTTGTAATTGCATAACTGATATATGAAAATCAGAATCATTAAAACCGTACTGAATATTCCATCCCAACGGACCAAACTTTTTTCTTTCTTGAATAACTGCGTGAAAGAAGCTTATCCCATAAAGCAGTTTACTGAAAGCTTTATCTTTTCCCGGACACCCTTCATAGAATTCCGTTTCCTTTAATGGTTCGGATAGATAAGATCTGTTTAGATTATGTTGAAGACCAGTAGGTGGTTCGTTAGTCATTTTTACTCCTACCTGTAATACAGATTGTGGGAATTTATCGGATGGATAACTTGTTAGCCAAATTCGAAAGCTCATTTCAGTATTAGTTAGATCAAAACCTTCCACAATTTTTTCTAACACAGGTAGCCAGGACACTGCTAAGTGGCAGTTTTGTAAACATACCCATCCACCTTCTAATTGGGCTCTCTCAATCATTGCTCTTGCTATGGGTCCCTGACCTTGTCCTAATGATATAGAATTAAATCTATGGGAATATCCCATTTTTTCACAGTATTTTATAAGGGCGCCCATTGGATCTGAGCCTGGAGAAAGGATAAAGATTAGAGGAGCCAAGCAGTTTGAATCTCCAAAGGATTTACCTATATCAAACGGTGGTGGTGTTATATACTTTATTCCCATTTGAGATTCCACAAAATTTGACAAAGCAATAGTTAGTTTATCTGGCCTTAAAACTCGTATTACTAAAAGTTTCTGGAAAGGTGTTAATTTATCATTCCAAGGCGCAGGTAATGGTCTGGTGTGTGGATCAATATCATCGTAAACCTGTTTCCAATTTCCAGTATTATTAAGAAAGTGATTTTTAAGTCCGACATATGCTGGTAAATCGTTGATTCTGCATAACTCATCCCAGCTTTTATCTGGTAACCATTCAAAAGGCTTTTTGTATGGGTTTTCAACAGCTATACCACCAGTAATAAGAAATTTGTATTCCTCCTGATTCATTTCACCAGTTGACAACATCATCTTAGAGCACATTATGAATGAAAACATTAGTTTATCTTTATCAAATAGGGATCTACAAACATTACTGTAAAGGTTATACGTAAAAGTATCTTTTAAAAACTTTAATCTTTTGTCTAAATCTTTAGATTTGTTAGCATTTTCAATTGATATGATGTATAAATTAATAAACCATGTCAATGAGTACTGGTACATCGGGTCCACATTAGGCAATTCAGTAACACAGTAATATAAAACAGCCGAATGTGAAGCTATAGGTCTATAACCCAGTCTAAATTTTTCTATGATTTCCTCTGTTTCCAAACTTGCTTCTTGTTTCTTCATAATATCAATAGCGAGCAGTTTAGAGGAATCTAATACCTCTATAGCACTCTCATCTTCTAAAATATCTCCTTTAGATTCTTGTAAAGTTCGTAAAATGTCATCTTCAACTTGCTTAAGAGCGGCTCGGTTAGCGGCACCTTGTACAATTAATTTTTCTCGCTTCTCCTGTAAGTCTGGTCTTTCTTTTGCAACCACTATACCTAAAAGTTGATCTTCTAGACCATCCTTAGTTAAAGCAAAATTGATAAGGGTAACTTTATTGAAAACTTCCGGCAAGTAGTGCGGGTTTCTCAGTTTCGTAGTCATGTAGAGTCTAAAATTTGAATGGTATTCAATGACATTATCACCTAAAGCTATAAATTCTTTACCATACTGCATGTAAGTATTTTTCAGTAGAACAGGGTCTAAAGGAGCTTCAACATCTTCAAGTATACAATCTATGAGGGCAGGTTTTCCATATTCTAAGCAGGTTTCTATAACTTTCATGTAGTTGCCGTCTGTAAATTTCATTACTTGTAAGTCGTTTAATTTTTCCATTGTTTTTATCCACTTGTTAGCCTGTCCTTGGGGATCTACCAACAACGACCATCTCATTGAGTTATCTTGTATAATAGCATTATCAATTGAAAAGGAATCTCTAGGTAATCCCGCAATACACCAGTTTTGTATTTTTATATCTGTACCTAAAATGTCTTTAAATACAAACTGATCTGAATGAGGCATTTTCAGATTAATAACCATTGTTCGCCACATTTCAGTAACAGCAGTGCGTATGGGCAGCGTATAAGGTGATAAGTAGGCAATTATACCGCAGGATACTAATATATCGCCCGCTAAATTATCATACAACTTCTGAAGATTTTCAGCAGCGGCAGTCCATCTGACTCTTTCTCCACCCAGTCCACCTATCAATTTTTCGGCTCGATACAATTTGTCTATACATAACTGTACCTCATCTTCTAAAGCTTTTTTCTTTAAATTAGCTTCCTCCAAGGCTTCATTTAACTCTGCCAATTTAGCTTCTAATCGAGCAACAGTGGCTTTCTTTTCTTCTAAAATCGCCATTGTTTCAGCAAATTCCCTTTCAGCAGCTTCTAATTTAGCTTTTTTGGGAGCAACTACTTTCGCCACTGCATCATACATATCCATAGCAATTATCCATTTGCAAAGACCTTCAGCGGCAGTCGATGCCTTAGCAATTATATGTGGCTTAAAATCTTTATTTGACAAGTACTCCTTCCGTATCTTTTGCATGGTTGCTACAGGTATGTTGTCCTTATCAAAATTCCTCAATGAATCTAAGAAGCTCATGTCACCTAATACACGTTTACTTGGACCCCAGTAGTCAAAAATTTTTTTACCTGGATTGTCAGGATCAGGTATCTTGTCTGGAGCCAAACCTTTCATAACACAAACTGCAGCCATAACTAGTTTTACTGTAGCAGGAGGATTTTTCATAGATTTTACAATAGTAATATCAGCCGGTTTTAAAGTGTTTAACGCTGCAATAGCATCTTCTAAAATAGGCAAAGCAAGAGCTAAATCTGCTTCACAATCTTTCTTCAGCTCTTGGGCCGCTGCTGCTTGTACATTTGCAACTTTTTGATCTTCCCTTACTTGTGCTGCTGCTTTGTCTGCAATAGCTGTTTCTACAGCAATTTCTTCCATCATTTTTGTTGATTTCGCTGCCATTATAATAAGTTGTGGTTTCAGGGCATTTAAATCTCTTTGCATTATGGCAACAGCATCCGCTGCTTGCATTAGCTTATCTAGACCATTTGTATACCTTAGTTTGGCAGCACGTAATTCTCTTTGTTTGCGATTAGTTAATGTAGTGAAGGATTTAATCAAATCCAAGTAAGAAGCTGATGTAATATATGTTTTGCGTCCAAATTCACTGTAAAAATCAGCTGAAACTATACGTGCGTCTACGTGAAACTGCTTACAAGCAACTACAGCAGCTTGCTTAACAACATCAGGGACGTTAACTTTGCCCATATAATGATTCGCTACCATTTCCAAAGCTTCCTCGGGCCAACTATCATACCAGTCAATTGTGCAACAGTTTACTAAAGACGGATATAATCTAAGTCGAGTTCTAAAAGAACTTCCAATTGGACTAAAACATAAAACTATATGAAGTTTTGCTTTACAACGGCCAACAAAGAATGAAAAAATTTGTAGGGGACTTATGTCCAAATTCCTATTGCCTCCCTGTGCTCCAAGACGCACTAATTCAAGAATTTCTTGCTTTTCATCTAATCCATATAAATTTGGCACTTCACCAGAATTTAATAAGCTGTCTAGGTTTTGTATAAAAGTTTCTTCTTTGATTTGACTTTCAGTAAATAAGAAAGTTGTATCTTTATTTAAACCTCCGGATTCTCGTAGAACTAATTTTAAGTCATCATGCCAATCTTTAACACTGTAAGATTTCGTGATTTCAGGTTGAAAAGTTTGTTGACCCAAAACTGTACTTGCCAAGCGGGTTAGAGATTGGCGACCGGAACCTCCAACACCAACGAGCAACGCATTACCAGATGGCATAGAAAGGAGTCGACATATTTTGGACAAATGTTCCAAGGCGTAATCAAACAAGACTATATTCATTTTAGCTTTATGCATAGTATTATATTCAGCCAACATTTGAACAGCCACACCGAGAACCACTTCTTTGGAAGGCATTTCCTCATATCTTCGTTCACCCTCAGCACTATCAGTATCTAAATAACACCCAAACATTAAACTTTTTATGTTATCTTGACTGACCTCTCCTTTTTCGTCTTGATAAGTATCCAAAGCAGACTCAAATGTATCTTTCATAAAGTCTCTCGTTGCTTTTTTTAAAATATTATAAAACCATGCGCGGTCTGGTTCATCAACTAATCTGTCGTAAAATACTCTCAATATTTCATGTACCCATACTCTAGTAAAGGTTTTTTTACTGTCTGCTGATTCTCTTCGCAACAAAGCGCAGCCTTGGATAACCCTCGAAAAATCGCGTAAATTAAAGATATAATGAGATTTGGCTGGAGTAGGTCTAAGACCTGCAGTGGCTTGGTCATATATTTCCATGGTAGCGACGATAATATTCATAATAATTGGTTGCGTATCTTGTCCAAAACCATTTCTCCTCCAACCAAGTTGTAATAATGATGAAAATATTTTAGACATACTTTCTTTAGAGAATTCATTTATGGAGTAAATGTTATAATGTCTCAACATTCTGGGATAAATGAGCTGTCTACTTCCTCCGACTGGCCCAATGGCTCCATAAAATGTTGTGTCGTATACGTATAAATTGTCAGTAGTTTTTAAATCGTACCAATGCTTTATGTCAAAATACAATCTTAACAATTCTATAGCTGGTTGAGCACCGTATACTTCCTTAGCTGGCATATTCATATCGTCGATAAAAATAATAGCTTGTTTACCTCTAACAGGTCCGTAGTTGTTCTTTCTTCTTTTTACCAATTTCGATAGCACAAGATCTTGCGTTTGGTTGGCTGAAGTAGTCGTTGTAAAAGTTATAAAACCGGGTGTAAACTTTTCCATATCGACGCAGTTCATAAGAAAGTTTTGTACATAAAAACTTTTACCGGTGCCGGTTGGCCCAATAAACAATATCGGTTTTAGAAATTTTGTGTGTAGTCTCAAAAGATAGATATACTTTTCAGTTTCAAGAGTTGGAATCATAGTCTGCAATAAATTTATCTGTTCTTTTACTTGTGCCGCTTTTACAGCTTCTGGCCATGGTTTCCAGCAACCTTTAGATTTATACATATAAAAATGATCTATAATCATTCCTTCGCCTGGGATGGACACATCTAGTCTTTCAAAATAAGCGGGAATTCCATATTCCCCTTTAAAATAATCTTTCAGCAACTCGTCAAATCTTTCCCGTGAGTCTGTATGCAATATTCCGCCAATACCCCAAACTATTGCAGTCATAAAAGAAGCTAATATCCAAGTTCTTATATATTTTGTGTCCTCTTCTCCTTCAATAGCGTTATCCATCAACATCTCAATAAGTCGCAGAGTGCTAACAATTAAATTAACTTCTCCTGCAGTTACTAATTGGACGCACTGTCGTCTGACATAGTACACTAACGGATCAAAAAGCCATTCACATAAAGTAAAAATGAATTCCTCATTTTCCTCGAGCCATATTGGATTTAAAGTATTAAGCCAGGATTTATAAAACGGCATAAACCCTAAAGAACTCGATTCCATGTAGATCATGCCACATCGAGATACAGTAGCAGGTGATGCTTGTGATAAATCCATTACTTCAAATATCATAGACATCACGTTGGACATTGCCATTACTTCACCGGAGGTGAGGCATAGCTTTTTATTATCATCCAACACTGTATTCATATTTTCAATCCAAACTGCGTCAACAGGTCCGTCGAACACAATCCACTTCCGTATAGGAGTATCTTCTGATGCAAAGTTTCTAAACATAGTCGCAACAATACCATCAGTCCATTCATAAGATATAGGGTCAAAGGCTCCGTACAACTGTCCCATTGTAACTGCCTTAGGATTCAATACATTGTAAGTGCATCCACAACCACCTGGTTGATTTCTTTCGTCCATTAGGGTCAATGCCTCCGATAAAACTTTTAAAGTCATGGATTTCCCAGCAAACGGATCACCAACAAGCATAAAACCATGCCTTACAATCATCATTTCAAATGTTTGAATAATTTTGACTAGAGCGCATTCCATGGGCTGTAAATTATTATTACTACAAACGTCATAACATGCATTCAAGAAGTTTTCATAATCGGGTTTTGGTAAAGAAATTCCTGGAAACAAATCTGATATGATACCTTCAAACAGTGGAACATCAAACGATAAAAACTTAGGTAAATTTACATCTGTAATTGATCTCAATAGTAAAATACTTTCACTTTCGTTAGGAAAACTTCTTTTTAAATTACCAGCCGCTGACAAAACTGTTTTTACAGCTCGCATTCCATAGTCATAGTGATTCTGAGATGATAATTGTTCTGAACAAAGTCTATAAGTCGTCACTATTTTCACTGATAGATTGCGAGCATCAATAAAACCAAATGAATACAGAGAGATCTCACCAATCATAGCATAATCAGGCACCATCATGGCCACAGTCCTAAACAAAACTTTTAAATTGTCCGGAAGCTCAGATCGACCCGCGTACCCTGGATTCATGGTGATACACACATAACAAGCGGGATTTAATGTTAAAATCGTGCCTTCAAAATCAAAAGTTTCTACGTGTTGCCTTACTGCTTGCACAATACACAAAATCTGCTGTGCGATCACTGATAAAACCTCCACTTCAATGCGATTAAACTCATCGAAACAAACCCAAGCACCACAAGAAGCTAAACCTTTAAAGAATTTACCCATAGCCTTATAATCTAAACCATCTGAACAGTTGAAAACCACGCACTGTACTGCCAAGGCTTTTGCTAAATCCTTAGTAGTTTCTGTTTTTCCGGTACCAGCGGGCCCTTCCGGAGCACCGTTTAGATGGAGATAATAAGCACCGATTAAAGTGCGATAGCAACGATCCGTTAAAGGCGTAATAACTAGTCGATCTGAATTGCCTAGATATTCGTAAGCGTAGTTAACAACAGCGTTGATGATTTTCACGAATACCCTCTCTTCTTCCCAATAATAACGCAGCTGTGCCAGCCACTGGAAATCTGTCTCTTCCGTAACGTTCTTTCCAATCAATTCATATATTACGTCCTTAGCATGTACATCGATCACAATTAACGCCTTCACAGTTATACTACTCAACTTACTCAAATCCGTTCTTCTAATAACAGCAACCGTTTCATTTAGTTGTTTTGTTAGGCCGACGTGAAATTCTTGAAGTTGAGTGAGTTTATGAGTGTTAAGGCACTCATGTACATCTACTGCCCAGTAGATTTGTGATATTGCCAGCACGACCATGCCTTCCCACGACAATATCCATTCCACTCGACCCATATTGGGATAATCGTAATATGACAATTCTGTTTCCGATCTAACCGCCTTTAACATTTGATCCTCCACTTGCAGCAACCACTTTTCAACTGATCCTCTAGCTGCCGCGACACTAATAATTTCAAGGAATTCTATTTGCTCTCCTTCCATGGAAATCATAGACGATATATTAAATTCTGGGTCAAAAACTAATCTGTTTATGCCCTCAAAACACTTTTTCAAATGTGGTTGCACCTTCAATGGATTTTTTGTTTCAGATAATATTTCTAGCATTTCATCGTTTGACAAAAAGAAGAAACGCGGAAAGTATAATCTCTTCTTTTCAAGATAATTATTTACACCGTCGTTAATTTTTTCCAGAAATCCTGAAGCTATTCTGAAGGATTCTAAAACACCTGCGCCACCAGCAACATCCAGAACATGGGGATCTTTATCCACCGAGCCCATATAACGCCTGTAAATGTTATTCACTTCAACAAACATCACGCCTTCTTCCGGCATTTGAGCGACAATATCTTTAGAGGAGAAAATAGGCAACAAGTAGAGCCACTGACTTTGAACCTTACCCCATTCATCAATTGTTGAATTAACCCGCATTATTTTCTCATACCAGGCCTTCACTTGCGCTTCAAACGGTTTAACGAAAGCAGACCCTCGCATCCCAACTGTTTTAACAATATGGTCATCAAGAACACTTTGAATATCATCTAGTCCAGAAAGAATAAAAATACCAGTATCTTTATAAGGACTCGTTTTAAAGCATATGTCTGTCCATTCAGCAATCATTTTATTTAAATTAGTAATAAGTGCTAATTCCTTAGTAGCCGCAACACTTACAATTTCGTATTGATCAATTTCATCCCATAAATTGAAATGTATGATTTTTCTTAAGGTGGTACCTGCCGTCGGTGTTAAATCAAATCCAGCAATCGACGACATCTCGTCCCAATGTCTCTGCACTAAAGCGGGGTTGCACATAATATGGCCCATCTGAACATTGGGACGCCACTCTTTTATTTCTACCACAGCCTGTGCACACAGTTTCATCGGAGCAGGTAAATTATTCATATCGGGATCATCGACCAAACCCTGAAATCTCTTTTCCACCCCTTCAGCTATTTGTTGTTTAATTTTCGTTCTGTAGTTTTTAGAAAGCTTTAAGAATTCTTTATAAAAAAAATCATGGTCTTGCTCAATTTGATCGTGATCTAAATATTCAAACGGACCATCCATCCACGTGTAGTAGCTACGTTTCCAACGGTGAACGAGATGAACTAAGCTGTGAAACGGCAAGATAAAGTCTTTTAACTCTTCTAAGTCGGGGTATTGAGTGACAGGAAACTTAAAAGTTTTTTCCTCATTATTTATCCAAACAACCAATTTGTCACAAGCATCCAATCTGTGTACAAGTTTTCTTAAGTGTTCTAAATATTCAAGAGAATGATTTATATCATCCATGTTATCTAACAGCTGTAAATATGGTATCATATCTGTAACTTCTTTACTCAGCTTTGCGATTTGACGTTGTAAGTTGTCCTCCATTTCTCCCTTGAATGTCTCATAGGCAGCGGCATTTTTTTCAAAAATTGGTTTTATGTCAGTGAGCCAGTTGACTGTTTTCGTATTAGATGCAACATGTGCGGGACTTAGTGAAGTCATTTCTAAAAGATTAGAAATTATATTGATTTGTCTCAATATCCTTTCCTTTAAAACTTCAACCAAAACGGTTTTTGCATGTAAAATATATACGCCCTGTTCGATTAGTTCAGCAGCATTCTCTGGTTCTTTGAGGGCCTTTTTAGCAATTATTTCGAATTCATGACAAATTGAATCATTCTCCTCCATATGATTTTTCACAATGCCATCTATAATGTCGTTTATAAATTCCATTGCTTTTCGTTTCAGCCCATCTACCATCCGTAGCTGGCATACAACAGCACAGTTAAAGTATTCGTTTTCCAAAATCGCGGTTATTTCAGAATCGATATCCTGGAAATATTTTATTTTATCACGAGACTCTTCAAATTCAATGGCTTCATGAATAAAGTTCATAAGCGCTGCTTTAGCGGGGCTCCCATATAACATATCGTACTCCTTCTTTAATCTCTCTACATACAGCACTAACGGCGAATAAACTGATACTAATTGCCTATGTAATCTTTCGTGGCTATCTTTATGTAGCCATTCGTTAAATTGTACTGGCAAAGCATCGTAGTTGTAAGGTATTTTTAAATATTGCTCAATAGGCATGAGGCGCTGTGATATATGAGATATAGCGTTGGCTATGCTGTGAAAAACTTCGTATACGGTTTCCAAAGAAGAATCGTAAAAGAATTCACCATCAAAGTCCAAGTCCAGGTTTAATATCGGTACCGAATCAGGATCTTTGAGAGCTTCAATTAAAGCGTCGATAGAGCGACGCATTAATTCTTGAATTTGCATAGATATCATTTTCGTAGCACATTTTATAAAAACTGGTATTCGTTTCGGTCGCATTCCCTTCAAACAACGCGGATTTTTCAGCCAAGTTGTAAGGATTGAATACCAAGTGCTGGACACAAGGTAGTCGGCACGTTTTATTTCTTCTAAAATCTTCGTTTGGAAATCATCTAAGTCCATCGGTCCGCGCGCGCGATACTTTGCCAAACTTATAATGTGGGGTGGAAAAGTTTTTTCGCTAGATTCCAGCACGAGCCTAATAAATGGATGTAACAATAAGGATCCATCTCGCAGTTTCTTTCGAAATTTTACCATTCTTTCATAATTGGGTGTCACACCACTAAATTTGAAAAGCGGTTCGGCGTACCTTATTCTGGAAACACCGGGTACTTCGCGGATAACGGTCTTCACTGCTAAATCGTGTAAATTCTCGTTCCAGGATTCTTTGCTCTCTTTTATTAGTTCTTCAGTAATAGCAGGAAAGGCGTTTCGCAGCTTTGCAGGAATCAAACCTATGATCTTCTGTTCCCAAGATTTAAGCATGGGTGGTGGTTTAATTTTATCTGCACACTGTTTGAGTACTGCAACATATCTATCTTGACACAATTCCAGATTGTCCAATTCACACCTCTCAAGCGGCGGCCGTGCAATCCTTATTTTTCTATAAGTTGCACTTTCTTGAAGAATTTTTCGATATTTCGCTTGTTTGTCCTGAAATTGAAAGATACATTTCTTTATAATTAATATACAGGTAGCACACTCAATTAAAGCACATGTGAAAATGATAATTAAATTTATGCTTTCCTTTAATTGCGCAGCCAAAATCATCGATTATTATACTGATATATACTGATTTACATGACCATGAGCAAAGAGAAACCAAAAACCCAACAGGATGTTTGAATAATTAGATAATAGCCTTGCATGACTTATCTAGGCTTTCTGAACACCTATACTACTTGAAGTTTAAAAAAAATAAGAGGGCTATTCAATAGTAAATGAAGATTTATGTTTTGTATATAATCGAGATCAGTATAATAGTAAAAAAGGAGAAAATACCTTGATCCGATTATAGGGCGGCAAAGGAACAAATGGCAACTTGTCCATCTTATGCACATCTGGTATGGGTAACATTTTTGGAACACGACAGCCATTTTTGGTCGTTAGTAACTTCCGTATATCACTTTCCTCCATTAAACATTAAAAATCACTAAGCGGGCTGTATAATTGAACAAATAAAAATCTAAAAAAAAATTTCGCTCAGTAATAATATTAATAAGCTCGTTGTCATGGAGAAACCAATGTAGCCATGTAATAGCTACAAACAACCTTGACAACCAAAACTTTTATTCCAGTCTAGTGAACCCGGCAGACGTCTCTCTGCCCAGTACGAAACCTACCGAATCCGATTATGAACTCTCTCATTGTTGAAGAAGAACCTTG
>JAAAKR030000009.1:446661-460684 GCA_010014985.3 Delias pasithoe
ACATAACATAGATAATAAAGAATATATTTAGGGTTAGCCCTTTTAAAAGACTGCTGCCTATCCCCCAGGATATTTTAACGGGATCAGCCAACATATCGCTCGCTGGTGGCGTCGAGAATATGTCACAGGCTCCCTTCACAGTACGTGGGGTGAGATTTGGTACAGTTCTGGGGTCCAGCCTTGCTTTCGAAGACTCATTATGGGCCGGCTTATCAGATTCCTATTGTGGTCTGCCGATGGGTATGACAGCTGAGAAACTCGGTGCACAGTTCGGTATTACCAGAGAAGAAGTTGATAATTTCGCTTTGAGGTCTCAACAAAGGTGGAAAGCAGGTTAGTTTATGAAAAACAGAATCATTGAAAAATTAGTATTGATATTGTGTTGGTCAATTAAAAACTATCCCATATTCTTGCAAAGAGTCAACCTTTTTTTTATAATATTTTAACAGGATATCTCTTAAAGGAGAGGAAAATTAGGCAAAGCAAGCTCCTTTGCTGTCATTAATAAGAAGCCTCATATACATCTCTATCAACAGGTAACGACGCGGGTGTGTTCAAGGCTGAAATCGAACCCGTAACTTTAACCATTAAAAAGAAGGAAGTGAAGGTAGAAATTGATGAGCACCCGCGTCCTCAGACTACTTTGGAGACACTCAAGAAACTGCCGCCCGTCTTTAAGAAGGAAGGTCTTGTCACTGCCGGTTCGGCTTCGGTGGGTACTTTTGAGAAGTTAACTTTTTAATGGATTTTAAGTATGAAGGTTTATGTAATACAAAGGTGAAGGAAAATTTTTAATATTAATTTTGAAATGGTATAATAATAAAACATTTTTCACTATTTCACAAATTACAAACAGATTAGATTTACGTCCTGTGATTAAATTTTCTTTTATTAAAAAAATTCCAGTTTTATTCATTTATTATTCATTAAATTATTTCTGTACAATTGAGACTATACAGGTGTTATTAAAATACTGAACATTTCATAATCACTGGTTTACATTTTCCTTAATATTAACAATACTATGTACTAGGAACTAGAGTATTATGAGAGATACTACTAGAGTATTATATATAATGAGATGGTATACATTTTTGTTTTTCAAAACCACTAGTAAATTTCCGGTGCATTATAAATTAAACAGGGTATAAGTGATGGAGCTGGTGCTTTGGTTTTGGCCAGTGAAGAAGCAGCCAAAAATCTTAAGCCTTTAGCCAGGCTAGTCGGCTGGTCATATGTTGGAGTAGACCCAAGTATAATGGGAATAGGACCTGTCCCTGCTATAGAAAATCTACTCAAGGTCACCAAATTCTCACTCAATGATGTCGACCTTATTGAGGTAAGAAAATTTAAGTTAAACTCGTATTATTATAGTGACAAAATACTCCTCTGAAAAATGATACATTCAATTTTAGGCTATCGTGATAAGGAAATTATTATAATTATGATATAAATAAAATGTATAGGAATTCCTGTTTTGTATAGATCATCTTAGCCAAGGCTAATATTTTTGACTTATCTGTAAGGCAAGGTTATCTTATATACCAGGTATACGTACCTATATTTAAAACGGCGGGCCAGCGAGCTCGCCTCCCATAGAGAGAAACCGTACCGTAAACAAAAAGCAATACATAGTAGATAAAAATCAGTAGTTTATGATAAAAACATATTTAGTTATCGTAGATGAATAATACATAAAAGCAAACACGCTTATGAAGTATTTTATCGAAACGACTTGGATAAACATATAGATAAAACCACCGTGGACTTTGTACATATATTATTTCAGACTGAAGTTATTAAAAAGAATTGAACGACGTTAGAAACTAATTTATTTTTACATTAAAAAGATTTGATCTTCCTAAAGGTTCTTTATTAGGCTCAGGGTTGGAACAGGTGTAGAATCACCCTGTCGATGATTCAAAGGAGCTTATAATAAGTTAATTAATACCTGCTGCCGAATTTCATCATCGAACATCGAGGTATAATGCATGAGGTATCACCTCGATGTTCGTCGTTCCACAAGTAAGCGAATTCTGTGGACATTCTGTGGAATCAGATGCCAGGAGTGGTAAAAAAGAGCGCAACTTTCTCTTAAAGGCCGCAGAGGCTAGGGTTTTCCACGGGCGGAGGAAAGCATAACTAAGGTTAGCCTCCTGGTCGTTTGTCACCATTGCCATAAAAAAAGTTCTGTTGAAAAAAGATATTTTTACTTTGAATGTACGATTACTAAAACACTCCTTTAAGTTTAGTAATACTCATATTTATTTATATATCCATTTTAATCACTTTCATACATAAACCTCTTTTACTGCTTTACTTTTTGAAATATCTTGGAATTTGTCAATTCCAGCTACCTCTCGTATCTTAGTTCTATGATAACTACAAATAAAAACGCCAAATTTATTATTTATGGATTCGAAAATTATAGAGCACGAACTAAGAATAATGTAAAAACTTAAACACTGTGACTATCACCTAATTAATACAATAATTAAATGAGTAACTCGTAAGAAAATTATATACAATTCCGCAACAAGTTACCATACGAAATACAATGCTATAATTAAATTAATTTAAATGTTATTAAGAAAAATATAATAGATAGGTCTTACTATAAAGCGAAGCGAAAGTTTCTTAAACGATACTGTTGCTTGAGAATTGTATGTTAATAGCTCCAATTCCAAATATTAATAGTACATAAATTTGTAGACACTTAAAATATGAAAATCGGGACGTGTTCGTGAATCGTCTGTAAGTCTTTAGTATATTATTCGCTGTTGGACCGAGCTGCTCTTACAGCTTAAAGTTGGAGGTTGGCGAGCTCGCGGGCTCCCCGAGTTAAGTCACGAGACTCGGACTTCACTCGTCACGAAGCAGAGGTCAGCCTGATGGGTCGGACGGTATCTCACCGATGTGATACTAGGGACTTAAACCGGTCCTCGCCTACACACAGAACCCTACCCTAACTTGGTTTTTTCAGTAAGATTCATACTAAGAGAGTTAAGTTTTTTAAGTGTAATAAATACATTTGACATTGAGCCTATGTTTGTCGCAACGTTTTACAGAGACATAAAATAAATAAAATTAGCCTTTACTACTCAGTTTTATAACTTACATATATACTGATAAGTTTGTATGTTCTTCGTCTCTAGATCAACGAGGCGTTCGTTGCCCAAACCCTGTCATGCGCGAAGGCCCTCAAATTGGATGTGGAGAAACTGAATGTGAACGGTGGAGCCACAGCGCTCGGACACCCCTTGGCTGCATCCGGCTCAAGAATCACGGCTCACCTTATTCATGAGCTTAGGTGAGAGTTATTACTACTTCAAACGAATTATATGCCAAAAACTACATGATAGGTTTAGCATAAATAAATGAATATCTGATAGCTTTTCAATGTTTATCTAACAAAATTAATTTGTTATTATAATTTTATTCGAGGTTTTATTAAGATTTTATTTACTTTACAATTACATTTATATGCATTGTAGACGCCGTGGATTAAAGCGAGGAATCGGCTCGGCTTGCATCGGCGGAGGGCAAGGGATCGCTGTCATGGTGGAAACTGTCTAAAAATAAGAAAAATATCCATTTAATATACAATTACAGCTTGTTAACTATTGTTACTCTGTGCTTGAAGTTCACTTGCGTATTGTTAACAATAAAACAATCTAGATTATAAAGTTGGGGGTTGAGGTCAATATGTAAACTCAAGATTACGAATGTGTCCTTATGACTCCATATAGACATAAGTTTAATACAGATCGGCAACTAGGATTTTAAGTGATTCCCTACTACATTAATACACATTTTTATACTCTTAATTTGCATATCTATGTTATCAAGAAAACAGTTTAAGAAAAGGTGCTACTTTGTTTATCATACTTTGTACAAACGGATATATCTTTTATAGTGTTTTTATAATGTTCAAAATGAAGTTGATATTATATGGATTATATTTTTAAATAAAAAACATTATTTATCGTATTGTTTCTTTTTACTCACCAAGCTCCAATTATATTTCATTTACAAAGAATTCACTATCATTTTTTTTATATAGTAAATTACAGAGAATCCTAGACATTTATAACATAAAACTTCATTTAATTGATAAAAAGTCTATTCCAGTATTTTGTATTAAAATATTACATTAACAAAACAAAGTTATAAATATAGCGATTTCTAAATAAATATATTTACCTACGATTACTTACATTACGATATAGATACCTGCTTTAAAATTTTTTTATAAATGCAAAAATAACGTTACGAACTCACGCCTAAACCATTACATTGATTATCCTGAAGTTTAGTACTTGATTACTTTTTGGTCATCATTAATATTTAGAGTATTTTCTTCACTGTATGTTTACTTTCATACGACCTTAATTTCATTCGCCTTGTTCAATATATAAAAACTAGATTTTAGAGAATCCTCACTGATCGAAATCCTAATTAAATAACCTTCAAAAAGAACCAATACGGAGGTTATCAATTCGACAAGTATTTTTTGACTTTGTACCTTCTTGTATCTTACAAAATACCTTGGTAGTTTGATAATAAATGAAATGGATATATTTTACCAGTTTCTAAATAAATAATTATCTATATCATTCTATCAAGTTATACATAAATACTTTGATAATATATTTCAACAACTTTTTGTTTATACTTTTATCAATTTATGATCACTGATCAGTCTTGGGTTGGTTTTCTGTCGATCCACACGTGTAAAATTTAAACTTTAAGTGTTACTATGACTGCTATTAATAAAGGTAATCGTTCTATGGTGTCATTTAAAAACACAAATTCTATGTCATTCACTAACAAGATAATAATAGAATATATAAATAATAATAATAGTAATATAATAATTTTATTTGACCGCGTTGAACGTTTTCAACGAGTACATTATCAGGTCAATGTCCAGTCATTACTTACGTTTTAGCGGCCAATCTGGTTTAATTTTTATGTCAGTTAAAATTTGTGCGTTTCTTTTAAGTTTAAACTAATAAGTTTTTATAATAACTTTATAGTTACGTAATCTGTAGGTACTTTTATTAACGTTTTGATGTTGTTAAATATGGACGTATAGAAAGCCGTCGCTTGTATATTTTAAAGAAGTAGGTAATATGCACTTAGTTGCTATTGCATCTAAAAATAGTATTGTTTGTGGTCGGTGACCTTACGCATAACTATAGTTGATAATAATTGTTTTTGCTGTGTATGTAATATGTATTTATAGATAGAGTGTCTAATAAATAATTGTAAAGAAAGTAAGTAGGTAAGCTTTAAGAAAATGAAACTGAAAATGACATTATTATCATGTCCATATAGAACCTAGGATGTTACCTATAAATTGGTGTAGTACCTAACGATGGAATGAGAATGCTAGATATCTTTTGGTCAGGTATATTCATAGTTGCGGCAAAACGCACACCGTTTGGTAAATATGGTGGAGGACTACGGAACACCCATCCGGCGGATCTGTTCGCCGTTGCTGCTAAAGAGGCTTTAAAAGCAGGCAGTGTCAACCCCACCGCTATAGATACCGTCAACGTTGGACAAGTCAACGCAGTATGTATTTATTACACACATTTTTCCATGACTAAATCTTCGTACTTTTTCCACTTCATTATTATATCGTGTTTAAACGGGTTTTCTATACACTTAGATTCTACCGTCTAATATTACATTAACCGTATTGTTTAGATAAGTGGATCAGGAGATGGCGCTTTGGCTGCAAGACATGGCTCTTTGAAAGCTGGCATACCACAGGAAAAACCAGCATTAGGTGTCAATAGATTGTGTGGATCTGGTTTTCAAGCGATTATTAATAGCGCTCAGGTACACACTTAAAGTTGTTGAATGTGTATCAATATTAAAATCGATTTGTAGACCGTTCAGGCAGCATTCTCTCCCGTGAAGGCCCAAGTCGTGGTTCGAGTCGAAAAATTGTAAATACTAGGCGAACCGCGAGGTCGCCCCCAGCTCGTATGACCGACAGTATGTTAGCCATTTAAAAAAAAAAGATCGTATTGCTTATATTGCACCCATGGGAAAACCATGCTAAAGCTGACGTTCTAATTGGGCCGGCTCGTCCGAAGTGATACCACGGGCTCACAGAATATTGAAACGGTAGTTGTACTTAAAACGCGAAACACAGTAGAAGTACCCTACTGTGCTTCGCTGAGTGAGGACATCGGAGGCCCTTAAAAATGCTGCTTAAGCGACGTAAAAAGCCGGCAACGCAATCAATTAGAGCCACCTGCTCCGTTGTCCGCTTTACCATAAAAATAACTTAATTTTATGAGGCCGGTTGAGATTATCAGTTTCTAACTAGTTAGTTAAAACGTAACGTAATTACAAATTAATTGTATAATATATATGTATATTTTAGGATATAATAACAGGGGCGGCTAATGTGTCTCTTGCTGGTGGCACTGAGAATATGTCCAGTATGCCATATATCGTTCGTAATGTCCGTTTCGGAGTACCTTTAGGCGTAAATACACCGTTTGAAGATAGTCTGACTGCATCCTCTTTGGACACCTTCTGCAAGTTTACAATGCCACAAACAGCAGAGAATCTCGCTGAAAAATATGGGCTTCAAAGAGGCCAGGTTGATGAGTATGCTTTGCAATCGCAAAAGAAGTGGAAAGCTGGTAAGATAAACAAATAATATAACACTTTCACTTAGTCAAAAAAAATCACCATTATTGGTGATCTGAAACGAAAGGACATATTAGATTTTATTTTATTATTATTAGTATCTTTTTAATTACTTTTAGCTAACGATAGTGGAGCTTTCAAAGCTGAAATAGCGCCTGTACCTGTTAAAGTAAAGAAACAAGAAGTATTCATAGAAAAAGATGAACATCCTAGGCCTGAAACTACAGCAGAAGCTTTACACAAATTACCAGTTTTGTTTAGAAAAGGAGGAGTGGTGACTGCGGGGAACTCTTCGGTAAGATCCTAAAAACATTTAAGAATTTTTAATGCTAATGATGGTGGCGCGTATTTATATGAAGCTATGAACTATATACTTTAAGATAATTTAATTATTGTATTCTATTTTAGAAAATAAAAGCGGTAATCTAATAAATTTTTAAGTAAATATGTGTGTAGGCAAAAACTGATGTTAAGATTGAATTAACTGATGGGTGTTAATATACTTTTTGTAGGGAGTAAACGATGGCGCTGGTGCCCTTATATTATCCAATGAAGACGGTCTCAAACAAAACAATTTGAAGCCACTGGCAAGATTATTAGGTTGGTCCTTCGTTGGAGTGGACCCAAGTATAATGGGAATTGGCCCAGTTCCCGCCATACAAAAGCTATTGGCTGCTACACAACTGAAACTGGAAGATATAGATTTAATCGAGGTATCAATTTTAATTAATTAAGTAGGATTTATAAATAGTATATCTACTTATTTTTATAGGTGTCTTGAATAGTCTTTGCACTGGTTATGAATAAATAACAATTCCTTTTAATAATTTCAGGAATATCAAGCATGCTTATACAAATATGTATTGTGAAACTGAATCATAAATCTAACAATCCAAATATTATTGAAGATAGTTTTGTATTAGAGGCATTGAAAATATATGTCTCATTATATATAACATCTTCAGTCTTCATCTATATAATAACTTTTATGGATTCAAATCAGACGATTTTGACTAGTGGTGGTATGGTGATAAATTCGCGATCGATCGTGCCAAAGTTCTTTGTATAGCAGTAAAAGTTTGTGATGAAGATGATTGGTTTCAGATCAACGAAGCTTTCGCTGCACAAACCATAGCCTGCGCGTTAGAGTTAAAGCTGGATATGAATAAACTGAACACGAACGGAGGTGCCATAGCTATGGGACACCCGGTGGGTGCTTCTGGGGCTAGGATCACGGCGCATCTAGTACACGAACTTAGGTATAGATCGAACAGTATTTCTCTCTCTCCGCAATATGCGCTTTGATTGTCTTACCTGTAACGGCGCTTAAGGTTTAACAGGCCTGTGATATCCTTACTTAATCAGCGAAGTAAAGTATTATTTCGTGCTGGTATTCTGTGTGCTCGTGGTACCACTCAGGATTAGCTGGCCCAAGTAGTGCGTTAACATATGTGCAAGGATGACTCTTCCACGAGTATGCCAGCGTTAAGACACTCACCTGGTCAAGTTCTTTCAAAGACTGAATAAATTACAAATTTAATCGAACCGGAGAGCTATAATTTCATGAAAGCCTACAAGACATGAGGCTCTTGTAAATTCTAATATACAAAATATATTATCATTAATGTTTAATGAATATTGGTAGTTTCTCTTTAGTTTTGCACAGATAAATTCATTTGGATTAGATGTTTATTACATTGGCTATTATATATTGCTATTTATGAAAGTTAATTTGCTAAATAATATATTGCTAAAGCAGTTGGGGTGCACATTTTTTCAGACGCCGTGGCCTAAAACGAGGAATAGGATCAGCGTGCATCGGTGGAGGACAAGGCATTGCATTATTAGTTGAAACTGTGTAAACTGTATTCTAACAATAATTTGCATTATTAATATACATAATTATATATTTTTTTAAATTTTATTCTTATATTTTATGCTCGCAATACAAACGTGAAGAAATATTTATGTTCAGTGATATCAATATTAATCAAGACATGAATTAATGAATTCTCAGCAAGTAGATAATACCTCATATTAACGAACGTTGATACCTTTGTTGAAATTTAATTTCTTGAAGAGGGTTTTTATATGGTAATTAAATTATTTCTTACTAATTACCTACTATATAATTCCGATATAATTTACGCACACATTTCGAGTTCTTTTATTTGCTTCGAAATATTATTTTTGTTTCGAAATATTATTTAACGAAAATACCTAACAGTACGATACTGAGCAAGTTGATAACATCGTATCACTAATGCATTAGGTTTTGGTAAATAATATAAAGAATAGAGTTGCTTAGATCGTAGATATTTGTAAAACGATAAAATGGTTATCTCGATTGACTGTAAAAACAAGTGTGGTAATCAGCTGTTTTTTTAAATACCAAGTTTTTTATCATATCTACAGATGACAGTCAAAAGTAAAGGTATGTTGATTAAAGGTCGTTTAATTACGAAAATTACTAAAGTCATATAAATCGTAGTTTTTATCAATAATTTCATTACTTATAAAACTACTTAGTAAATAGTTATATAAGCAGTGTACTTGGTAGGTAAATCTGATGGAGATCGTTATCATATTTATATTAATATCATTTATAATTTTATATTTGAAACTCCTATCATATATAAAAATTAGTAGGCTTTATTAAACATGTAATTTTGGAGCGTAAGTTTATTAATTCAGGTCATACAAATCATTCTACTTCAGGTATTTTCATAGTAAGTGCGAAGAGAACGCCATTTTGTAAATATGGCGGATCACTTCGAGAGTTAACAGCATCACAAGCGTTTGCAGCAGCCGCTAAAGATGCTATACAAACGGCTAATATAGATCCCAGTTTAATAGATTGTACGATAGTAGGAAATATTAATTTCGTAAGTATACCGTAGTACACAGTATTGTTTTTAATTATGTTGCAGTATTTCACGTTTAAAATTCCAGCATTAGTTTAAAAGTAGATTAAAATATACTATAATGAAACGAGTCTTTTGTAATATAGTTAAGTAAATAATATTGTCAAAGATTGTTTTTCTTGTTTTATTCATAGCTAAGCCAATGTGATGGAGGAAAGACTCCAAGATATTGTGGCATATACTCTGGTGTACCTATTGATAAACCAGCACTGGGTGTTAACAGAACTTGCGCAAGCGGACTTCAATCATGTATATCTGGAGGAATGGTAAAATAACATTTAATTTTAAATTGTTTATTATGCATTTAATACTCTGTACACATTGGATATACTTTTTAAGACGCCTAAAATTTTTTTCACGCAAATTTCGAAAGATTAATTGAATTGAAAAAAATGAACGATCGATGTAGAAAATAAAAATCAGCATATTTATTTTTAGGAGATATTAACGAATGCTGCAAATATATGCCTTATCGGCGGCACAGAAATAATGTCATCTCAACCGTTGTTGATACGGAACGTAAGATTCGGAACGACTCTTGGCACACATTATACAATTGAGGATCACATCAAAACGCAGTTTCTTGATACCTATACAGGTGTAACATTACAGAGAATAGCCGATGATGTGGCCAAACGGTGTGGTATAAAGAGAAATGACGTGGATGAGTTTACATTTAACAGCTACATGAAATGGAAGAATGGTATGGTTTGCATAAAATTTAATTTTTAATTGAAAAGTTTATATTAATACATTGAGTATAATACTTTGGTTATAAACTGAAAAAGCTGTTACTTTTATGAACCAAGTACCAACATTGGTTTGATAATAAAACGATTAAGTCTTGGTTGTATTTCATGACTCAACTAAAAAAAATAAAATTAAACTTCTTTAGGTACTTACATTGCGATTATTAGCTATTTATTTTTCAGCCCAAGATTCAAATATTTTCAAAGCAGAGATAACAAAGCTGAAAACAATTGTAAATAAGAAAGAGCGTTATGTAGTCAAAGATGAACCCCTTAACGTTGAATTAAATTTCGAAGACTTGGCGGCATCACCAACTATAAATGAAGGATCTATAGTAACTGCTAACAACTCTGCTGTGAGTCGAAATGTGAAAAATAATCGATTAAATAAAATGTTTGGGCACTCTGGTGAAAACTGAAATGCATTCAGAGGAATATTGCGATAGTTGACACTGAATTAAATATATTTAAAATGGAGTTAATTAAAATTTATTTACCGCTTTATAAAAAAATACAATTAAACGTTGAAATTATCTTATAAACTATATATTAATTTAGTAGATTGAAGCACATATATTTGCCACAAGCTGCAGTGTTTTAGAAGTAGTATAATAGTAATTGTTACAGAGATTACCTATTTGATATTTACAGCCTCCAGCCGATGGTGCAGCCGCGATAATATTAGCAAATGAAGAAATAGTCAGAAGATTCAATTTAAAACCATTAGCAAGAGTCGTCGACTGGTCCCTTGCGGGAAGCGATCCTTCTGAGGGCTTAGGAGCCATCTCAGCCATTATGAAGCTTAAAAAAATATTAGGTCATAGCATCAATGACATTGATATGTTTGAGGTTGGTTTATACAAAATATATATTCAATAGCAAGTTTATATCATGATTCTTCCTAAAATCAAACTTATTAACAAATATTGATGAAATTTTTAATGGCACCTAAATATCATTTTAGAGTCCCAAAAGTCCCGTTTCACATGTAACAATCATCGTGATAATATGATAAAACGGAGTCTAAACTGGTTTTAAGCCTACCTATTACTTAAATCTAATTTAAATTGTTTTCCAATAGATAAATGAGATATTTGCTTCACAAACTCTTGCTATATTGAGGAGGCTTAAACTAGATGAAAACAAAGTAAATGTTAGTGGTGGTTCACTTGCAATAGGGCATCCTGTATCAGCGACTGGAGCCCGCATGATTACACATATTGTGCATCAAATGAGGTAATTATTATGTTAATTGTTATTATAAGACATAATGTCGCTTCATAGTATTAATTATTAACTGAATTAATTTGGACAATGATAGATAAAACCTTTAAAAAAACAAATATCCATATGATTACACAAAAATAGAAATGCAGTAATTTAGGATTACTAAGAAATGTAGAGATCAATTTTTTTGCAGATCACGCAGACTAAGAACTGCTATAGCAGCTTCTTCATGTGGAGATGGTCAAGGTGTAGCAATAATATTTGAAAAAATTTAAATTATCTATCTCAGGAAGATTTTATAATTGCACAAATTAATATTATACAAGAAGCCAACTAAATCTTTATTTATAAATTGTCTTCACTTAAAAAATACATTTCATATACAAATGTAAAAAACACTTATTAATTGGCAATTGAGAACAAAATATTTATATTGTGCTGATCTAAGTCATAAAATCAAAATCCTACTCGGACAAGTTTATTATAAAAATATCAGTTCAATTTAAAAATGGAAAAACAAACAAAAGAATGCCTACTGATGTTACAAGATAGATCATACCTTTTGTACAGCAAAATAAAATTCAACATTACATCCACAGTGACTACATAATTAGAGAAACACATGAAAGCTTCTTCAATTAAGTCATATAATTATTTATAATGAATATCTTCATTTTTATTTATGTACTTATCACAATTAAATTATTTATAGCTATTATGTCAATGTTTCCCCTTTGGTAACCTGAAATAATAACATAAAAATATGAATAAAATACCAAAAGATTATTTAAAATCATATCTTATAGATTTATATAAAAAATACTTTATAGATAATGTATAAATTAAAATACAGTAAAGAAATGCTTACACAAGCTTCCAAATAGTCAATTTTTCTTTCCAGAGATGTTAACTTCTCATTTAATGTTGCAAGTCTAGACCTGCATGACATATCTGTAACATAAATTTATCTAATTTTATAAAAGTTTATACCCAACTCATACTCTATAAAAAAAGTCAACTGTTTATTAAAATATGTTTAATAAACTCAGCTTGCCATTGAAATCTTTTAGTCTATTTTGAATGGAAATAAAATATAAATGAATGTTTATGAATATATAAAAGATAATAATACCAGCCAAAATCTAGAACTGCTTATTACAGGAAGGTCCAGCGTTTTATATTAGATATAACAAAAGCTCTTGTGTTTGGAAGGCATAGAAGCCTCAGATGATTTGTTATTAAAAGTAGCTTTTAGCGAGTAGTGAAAATAAATATCTTACCGAACGAATTGAGAAAATCAGTGATTTTTTTAATGCTTCCTGTAATAACTTCAATATATTCTCTGTTCGCCCAATCTTGCTGTATTTGTTTTTGAATAGTCTCTCGGGGTGGTGTAGACATTTCTAATCTATTATACGCGTGCACTTAACTTTGTTAAATATTTTAAAAATAGGTATATAATGTAAATTAGAAAGCGTTAAATAGTTGCAGTTTATACACAATATTGAAATAGTTATATTCGATGATAGATTATAGAGACTCTATATTTATATTAATGATTCAAGACTCAACTACAATACAATATACATAGTAATTGTACATGCTATATACTACATAGTAAATAGTAATACCCAGCAATATATTCCACAGAGAAACCAAGTAAGAAGTCAAGACAAATACCTAAAATGTAGATAAGGCAATTCATAGTGTTGTATACGTCAACTTTCAACCTGTTTAAAACAGTCAGACGAACTTATGCATGCAGCTGGACTATAGTATTCTGTACATATATATAAGTCTACTTGGGCTGCCACGACCCGGTGACTTAAAAATATTTATATTACTGCAACTAAAATGGATGAAATAGAATACAAATTGAAAACAAATATTAGCGTTCTAATAGTTAATGCTATCGACAAGTTGATTTTGGTGATAAAATCTAAGTATAAACCATGTGAGAAACAGAAATTTGTTTTAGAGAATGAAGAATTAAAGTTTTTAAGAGAAAAATGTTCATCTTCGGAGTCTATAGTGAGTCTCTCTGCATGTCAAGGTCTGCTTGCCTTGGTAGAGTTGAATGTTTTGGAAATAGGATATACAATGTCTACTATAGTGTCACTTTTACCAGCAGCACAGTAAGTAAATTAGAATTTGAATCTTAAAAGATATTTTGATCTTTTTACCTAAATAACTATTCTTAATTTCAGCAACTTCTCCGCAATAATTTCTACAATGGCTGGTCTTTTGATACTAGATCTAAAATCTCGCCTTATGCCTGGACAACCATATAAATGTCAATTCTCACTACGTTCACCACAGCACCCATTCATCACTGTCCTAGAAAAGAATAAGGATACAGAGGATGATATTTTGGCTCAGATGCATGCATTATGTACAAGTCATGAGTATTTGTAAGTGTAGTTAACTTTTACACTACATTTGTCTATT
>JAAAKR030000009.1:460784-472031 GCA_010014985.3 Delias pasithoe
ATAAGGAACGTTTCACCTGTAAACTGACGCATTCACTTAAACTTCACAGGGTATCATCCAATAGTCTTGAACTATTACGACCAGTGTTTCTCTGGCTTACAAGTAATCCTCAAAGAAATAAGGGCAGTTCTAGAGCTTTGCAACTATTGTTAAGTCTCCCACAATCAGATTCTCAGGCATCATTGCTTCTTGCCTGTCTTAGTAGCCAGCAGGTAAATTAAAATCTAAATACAATAATTACTGCATTCATACATATCTTTCTTTCATCTTCTTTAAATTTATTAAAAACTATTTGGCAAATAAAGTTAAACACTAAACACAATTTATTTTACAATTATCTTTATTATGATTATAGATATACAATCAAAAGTTAATAGTGAGTTCCTTTTCTGCATATTCAGTAGTAACTGAAGCAGCAATATACCAGCAGAGAAAGGATTATTTAATGGCATTTGTGCCTATGTTGGCAACAATATGTTCTCAACTATTACAACATGGGTAAGATTTGGAATTTATTTACATTTAATCTGGATTATACTATAGGTGGCAATGATTTATGCTTATTTCTAATGAAATGTAAGAAACTTACATTTTGTACTTTAAGCAAATAAGATAAACTGTCATGTTGCAATATTGAGGTACATTTTATATAAATTAAAAAAGAAAAAGGGTCAGTTAGATAATTACCAGAAATATATTTATGAAATAAAGTTATTTTTTTAATAATGTTTTAATCTAAAATATATAAACTTGTCTCTTTTTTCATTTTTCTGTAATATTGTGCCTTACTCACATATTTTATTATTTTGAGATGGATCCATGGGGTCCCTCCCAATTACTGTTATGTGAATTGCCATATTTTCTTATAGGTTTTTAAGACAAAGTTTGTTTCATTTCACACAGAATGATTGGATTAGAAATACAATGGCATTTTTACAACAGACAGCTTGATTACTATTACAGAATCTGTGATTAAAAAACTAATTATTGATATCATCTTTCCAGGCATGATCCCCGTCCTTGTTATAGTTTAATAGACCGCTGTTTCTCCATGGATGCACCTGAACTGAAATGTGTCTCCGGACTTACATTGTTACTGCTTGCAAACAATTTGTCACAAACAACTGCACTGTATATCCCTGAGCTGTTTAATTTGTGTCAGTATAATACCTATTTAACTATGGAAAAAAATTACTCTATTTTTTACAAATTTATATATGTTGCAAGTTTTATTTGATCTACATAAATTAATATCAAAAGTAATTCCTTATACATCTTTATTTATTTCAAGCTATTTCCAAAACAAATATGAAATAATTTCAAGCTATAGTATTCTTTGACTGAAAGGAAAAATTATAAGAACATTTTGTTTAACACTCCATAATTATTGTCCTTAGGGCGTGCACTAAACATAATGGACGGCTCTTTATGCGTATAACGTTTTCATAATATAATTTGTCATTTTTGTTTTCAGGTCTGAATATAATAAGCAAATATGAATATTCTACATTATGCTTAAACTCTTTTGTAGGACTATCTCTACAATGGCTCCATATGCCATCATATTTGACTACTCGCGCGCTTAATACCGCATCTAAAATTGTCGACATACAACAGCAAGATAAAACAGAAAACTTTTTATATATAGCTAATTTAAAATCCAATAGAATATTTCAAAGTTTAGTCCAAACAGATAGACAATTACACATCAATTTCAAGTTATTAGAGACATGGGAACGATTAGATAAACCAGATAAATTAAAACAGTGGTTTTATGTACTATGTAGCAATAATGAGTATTTAAAGGTTGAGCTGCTACCGTTTTTGGTTGGTGTATGCTTGAATAGAAACCTGGACGAAGAAATTATCGTGAAAGCGATTCAGACGATTGTAGAAATCGTGCGAATTAAGAAGGAATTGTCTGTCGTGGTTCTGCCTATTCTCGTACATAAATCAGCTTTGAACAGTCCACCAAACATAAGATTGGCATGCTTAAAGGGCCTGCCAATTATGGCTTCAACTAAGGTATATTTATATGTAATATACTATTTATCTAAGTTCTAAATACCTTTAACACAGATTTTTCTGTCAAAAAATTTTAATACAACTAAATCTGAAAAACACTCCAACTTTATATGTTTACATCTTACTTAATTAAATTTAATGCTTGAGCTGAATGATTGTCTCATTCGGTTCTCCATACGTTAATTTTTGTATTGGCGTTATAAATTATTAAAATAATAATTATGATTTTTATGTATCCTGTTTTTTTTTTGTTTTATTTATATTCTATTGGTAACTTTTAAATAAATAATAATAAAATATAGTAAAACTTTGTTGCAATTGTACTGATATATAATTAAAACCATTAATATATTTTTATGTTACGTTTTAGGAAAACGTGCCAACATTAGTAGCCATTTTAAATAAGCTGAAAGTTAACAAAGGAGTCCCCACATCACTTCTCGTTACGCTCTATTTAAGTTTAGCTGAAACTCAGGTATGTTGTTAATATAATAATGTTTTTTGAAAAGTTGTGCTACAGTATTTAGGGGCCGTCCAAGCATTAGGTAAGGAGATCTATTACAATATTTAACCCTCTCCTCCCTCTTGTCAACAAAAGTAAGCAAAGTTCTAATCCCTCTCCCACGTTTACATAAACTTCGGTATATTTATTTCATTTATTATTTATCCATTAGCAGTAGTTATTACTATTCGATTCCCTGATCCCTTTACTTCTAAGCGAATAGTTTAAAATGTTTTCATTATTTGTGAGAATCGCCTGAAAATGATTTGACATGTGTATAAATGGAAGTAACTACTGCTGATGGAATCATATTGGAGAGCGACTTCCCCCTCTGTCACCACCAATCCATCGAAAATTAGCAAATCAAAAACCACCCCCGCCCCTCTATAGTGCTTACGTAATACTTTAACGGCCACTTATGGATATTTTCGTAATAAAATTAAATTAGAAATCACTCCATATGAAGCAATTGTTGCAGTAATTTCTGGGTTCGTAAATTCTTATTTTCATGAAATAAATTGAGTGTAAAATGAGTCTTCTACTGTTTATAGGTCAGATGTTTTCCATACCTCCAAGAGTTATTGGTGGATTCATCATTGAAACCTGACGATCTGAAATGGGAGACTGATATCGCTAAAGCAATGGCTGTGAAACGGATTTGTGAAGCGCGGTGTGTATACCAATTTTCACATCCATATTTTATCTATTTAGCAATCTCTGTTATGATTGCATGCTTATTGAAGACACTCACTCAAAAACGTCTTTCAAGTTCTAATTTAGTTTTAATATAAACTCTTCATAACAAAGCTATTGAAATATAAAACAATGAAATAAATTCACGCGTAGCAGAAGTCTAGAAACGTCGCCATCTATATTTCTACAGTTGTGTTTATGCAAAAGGAATTTTGAATTAATCTGGACATAAATCATGAACGATGCTCGATACCAGGTGTAGGTGCCCCAAAATTTTATTTTAAATCTATCTTCCTTTGACCTGTTATAGCGCCTCTTCACACGGGCTAGAGCTGGTCTCGGTGATATCGTCGCTTCTGAACCGTTGTACAGATAAATCGGGCGGTGTGGCAACGTCGCTCGCCTTGGCGGCGCTAGGAGCATTATGGCGGGGCGCAGCGGTGGCACCGCCTGGCACTTGGCGCGCCCTTGAACCAAGACTTGGTAGAGACACCCGACCCGCTGTGCAGGTCAGGTAAGAAAGAAATAGTCATACTCGTTCAAGGGCCACGTAGCTAAGTGATCTTATAAGACTACCACGAAGCGAGCGTTTCGCTCAGTGAGGGAGGATATCGAAGGCCCTTGAAATGATACCGTTCAAAGCCAACACAACTACATCGCGGATTGTGGCGCGGCTGTCAAAGGCTCTCAATTCTAAGTCTATCGATCCTACAAACAATTGATAAGATTCGGATAAGAAAGAACAAGTTTCGGAAATTTTATTTAAATCATTCAATGTCTTTATAGTAAGAAAAATAAAAACTGGAACATAACATTTCTAATTACTACAACAATATGCAGTGGTTAAATTTAATACATTTTATATCTTCTTATGTGGAATGAAATAAATACTTTGTGAATCGATCCATTTCAGCCTTTGCAAGTTACTAGCGGAAATTCCCGCGCTTCGTGTCTCTACGCCAGAATACGACAAGCTCGTGTGCGACGCGACGAAGCGGCTATGGACGTATCTGGCGGAGGGCGCCCCGTCCGTGTGCGAGGCGGCATGCCACGCCCTGGCGCAATACAAGCTTGAAGATTTCAGACTGAAGGATATTCCCGAGGTAAGTTGAGCGTAGAATGTATATTGGTCGCAGGTCCCGAAGGGTCCATACCATTAGCGTGTTGACCTAAACGACCCTTTAAGCGAAGGAAAAATCCGAAAGTGAAAAAATAACGGTTTTCGAAACACAAATATATGAGTAAAAAATAAATAATTTTGAATTCCTAGCCAAATAGATCTTTGAGATCACAGAGTCAATAGGACAAAATGTCAATTTCATATGTAAATATATATGTATACAATTTATTGTACGCGGAATATATATTCTTACATTTTAAATTTATGAAAGGACAAATTCTAACACATACTTGGTTTAAGATAATTGAATATCGCATTTCATAACATTTAGATCATTAACTAGTAGTTATTAAAAAGAGTGTTTGAATTGTTTAAATGATATGAGTGAAAGATTTTTAGTTAATACGTAGACATGTGATTACCGTTAATTAAATTATTAAGGGAAGATTACAAACTGAATATAAGTATATACTTAGATATACAGGCGAACAGTTAAATTGCCGTCATCGTATTGCAAGACTCCCGCCGACGCGATGCGCAAGCCGGAAGATGTACTCGAATATATACCTTGTAAGTTTATTGTAAGATTATTTATACGTAAATAATTCCAGGTTTCATAGTAAAAAAGGTTACGAGATGCTGGATTTAACACAACATTGAGTTAACATTTGAAAAACTGCTTATTTGTCAATACAATGAGTCCACAATATATGTATATTACCTATTATATATATTATAGGTTTATAAATTGTTAACAGTTATATTAATATTATATTCACGGGTGCGTATAATGTATTTGTATTTAATATAGCTGATGAATCCTCAACATTGTTATCTATTGATTTTAGATACCTCTATAATTTTTATTTACAGGTGAGGTATGGCCGGAAGTGTTCAAATATACGAATAATTCAGCTCTCTGCGGAGTAGAATATTTGGTTTGGAAACTGATAGACCGCGAAGTTCGGAGTTTTCGTAGCGGGGTCTACATGATAGAGGGTAGAGAACCCCAGAGTCTGAGTAACCTACCCCCGCAAAGCGTCCTACGGGGCTTGACTGACTATTTCAGAAAACAGGTATGTTTTTATAACTAAAAATAATGAAAATGTTAGATTCGTATTTGTTTTATATTTGTAGCCTAAATTTATGTCTACGCGAAGTAAATTGTCACAAATCTCTACAACATTTCTCTAAAACCGTTCACTATCAAAAGGTCTTGATTTTTCGTACTCTCAAATAACGCACCTTTCTATCGGTAGAATAATTTTAAGATCTCGTTCAGTAGATCCAGAGATTACCCCCAACAACGTCACAAACACACAAACTTTTCCTTTTTATAATATTAGTATAAAATATATACAATACATTTTTATACACCATTTAAAATTTAATAATTCGTTGGCAGATTCAATTTACAATATGTCGATTCATTTCAGATAGTCACCCCATCCTACGACATCCCAGAGGTGGTCCTGCTGTCGATGATGTCGTCCCTTTCTCGCGAGTTTCCCAGACCGCTTCCACCGTTCGACCTCTCGTTCTTACACGATGTTTGGCATCGTGGTGCCTTGTGGCGGAGTCGGAGCGTGGAATTGGCGGCGAGACAGGCGCTAACTTGCCCGTCCGCCAAGCGATTACTTGATAATTGGCTGGCCGGAGTTAAACCTGGTGTAACTGAGGTAATATGTATACTTATTCTATACTATATTCCTTATGTTGTAATATTCTTTTTTTATGATATGCGAGAGATGACCGCCGTTCACTGACAACCGTTCCACGATTCGCACTTTGATTGTCTTGCCGGCTTTGCCTGCAGTAGTATAATTTCAAGGGCCTCCGATATACATACGAACTCAGTGAAACACAGAAGTACTATCTGTGAGAACGTGATATAACTTCGGACGAGCCGGAATATACTTCTATATACTTTTCAAAATAATGTTACAAAATCGCTGTAAGATGTGAACAAAAGTCGTTCCTCGGATCAATAGGTGTCATTACAAAGCAATGGCTTCTTTAGTATCGTATTTAGATTTAGTTCCAATTGTATAATAACAATTATATTGTTATATATATTTTGTGTTTTATGATTGAATAGGAGACAGAGATAATGCTCATATTTGAGTATCTGCCGATACTGGCTCGCACAATGCCACCTAATAACCTTCGAACACCAATCGAGAATTGCTTAGCTGAGTCCTTCACTGAGGCTTTGGAATCGAACTGTAAGGAATCGATATTTGTGAAACAACTTCGCCTCATCAGGGAATGTCTGGAGTGCGACAGGATACATGAGGCGAACAGAACTTGGCTATGTCAAGCGGTTGAGGGCTATTTCTCGCTAATCAACGATGATAGCGCGGTAAGTAGTTTGAGTTTTTTAAACTGATTTGTTAGTATAAATTAATATCATACTTTAGCAACACTGGTTTCTTTTATTATCATAATAAACAATAATCGATGGTTTTTCGTATAAAAGAAACCTGTTGTCAGTGAAGTTTTCTTTTAATATAACAAAACTGAAAGTCAATTTAAGCCTTAGTTTTAATTAATGATTATACATGATTGTAATGGAATTTAACAATTAAAATTTTAATATCTAGTATGATATATGTTTACAGCTATGGCCCGAGTACGTGGAATGCAGTATGTCCCTATCCACCAAGTACTTGGAGCGTATGACGTCACCGAGTGGATGGTGGGAAGTCTCAAGCGATCTCCTACGGAAATCGATGTGTACGCGCAGCGCATTGGCCCGCGCGCCTACAACGGCGCCACTTGTGTGGCTAAACGAGTCTGTGGATGCGCACGCGCAGCATATACTGTAAGTTAAGATAATGTACTACAATAACAGGCGAGTGTTTTAACACTGTCGCCTCCGTGGGATAGCCATGCTGAAGTTAAAAGTTAACTCTGTTGTATTTAAAATTTATAATAACATGTAATGCCTATTTCATTCTATTAATTATAATTATATCGTTATTTTTTATTATAAGGTATTGTGGTATTTAATTCCAGAGAGCAAGAATACTCACTACATTGCATAATGGAAACAATGAAGGTGGCTAAACAGGATGATCCCGCTACTAAACATTGGTTCTTACAGTTGATGGCTCGTACTCAAGTCGCATTTAATGAGTAAGTGTTAACTAATTATATGATATACAATATACATACATATATTTATGTATTTAAATATTAAGCTGTACTTACACCTAGTCGGTGTTAAGTACCTACTGACGATTACGATTTGGCTCTTCTTTATTATTTTAGCCTCTCTTATTTTTCTAAGTTTTAGTAATATATATGAACAACATTACGATACTAAACTCAACGTCGTGATTTTTATTGAATTTTTCTGAGACATATGTTGATAACCAAAATAATCTTGCAAGTTTGACGGAACAACTACAGTACTGCTACATGTGCCATGCGTATATTTAATACAAAGGCTTTAGAAAAACAAAGGCTGTACAGAAACAATGTATCTTTGTTTTCTCTATCTTCTAAAATATAAAAATGAATCAATTAATGTGTGGCTAGGGGAGTCCGTTTTTACAAAGTAAAGCGGTACAAAGCTATATCTTGCCTTCAATGGGTAACCTAGGGATAGCTTCTGGTTTACCTCGTGTTAGAAAGTGAACGTGTGGCTAAGCTCAAATCTCAAGATCAGCTGAACCGATTTCCTGATATGAAGGACGACAATAGCTTTTTCGTAGAGAAAAATTTATAAAATTCCGAGAAAAGGTCTAAAAACCATATATATACCTTTCTATACTCTAAAAACCATTCAAAATAATACTTAAACGTCAATTTTAACTTTAATACCATATCATAGTTTCAAGCTTAGTGGAGAGGTTTTGGGAAAATAATTATCCGACTATTAAAATGATAGTAATTAGTTGTATCGGTTTTTCGGATTTGGCAGATCCAAACGTACCGTGCAGGATGACGTCGAGTCCACTAGTAACTATTACAAATAAATTTCTAGAATGCAGGACGAATCTTCGAAGCTTTACCTATGTGACGTATTCATGATGTCCTCGATAATGCTGAGTGGCTTATGGTCATTGGAGCCAGACATCGAAGTGCTTGTTTGTAACCGGACAAGCAGACAGGCGTTGATGCCAGCTGCCATCGCTTCGCTGTTGAATAGAGACGCCTGGAAAGATTGTACATTGCAGGTGCACAATACTTTGTTATATGCTAATGCTTGTGCCATTGGCGATGCCTTATATCATTTACTCGGCAGACTTCAGCACCTACCGTGTCCCACTTCAATGACAGTGTATTACATTTTGGGTAATACACAATAGCATTATTTATAACTCATAGCCCGTTTTATTCTGATGTGAATTATATTATTGGAATGTTTCATAAAAATCTGTTCCATAGTTTTTGCTTGATATAAGAAACATCCATTCATACTTAGAAACTTTCATGTATATAATATTAGTAGATTTTACTCGGATAGCTATTGAGGATTGTTTCTTGTTGAAATTACATTTATGTCTTTTATTTACCTTGTGATGTTAATATAATTTTTATTATGTTCATTAATTGAGTGAAATTGATTTCAGATGTTAGAGTGGTTGTGTCATACTCGTGATTTAACTAAAGACGAAGGCACGGCACGCGCTTGTCAAAGGACGTTATTAACGCTAAGGCACTGCGAGCAATTCAATACCCATAAGATTTGGACGAGGCTGTAAGTAGATTTTTTAAAGTCTAATAATAAGTTAATCTCCGTCCTGTAATTGAAAACACTAGAGTAGGAAAGTCTTTGGATTTTATGTGTATTGAATAAGAAGTGTAGTAATGTTAAAATGAAACTGTAAAGACTACTCAAAACATAGGTTTCATGTTTAATTTGATATATTCATCTGATTGATTAGAAGTTAGTTAACACTATTTATAATAAAATATAAATGGAGCTGAAAATCAGTAGCTAAGTAAAAGTGCAATACTGTAGACTAGTTATAGAAGAAATACACATTTAATTTAATATGAGACCTTTGTATTATAAAAACAATCCACGCAAATATTTGTATGGCATTTCAATCACTTTTTTACCCGTGGGAGAGCCATGCTGACGCACAAATTGGGCCGACCCATCCCAAGTGATACCACGTGCTCGCAGAATTCTCAGCGTGAAATGGTCATTGTACTTGAAAAGATACTTCTACTGTTCACTGAATGGGTGAGAATATCGGAGAAATAACCTTAAAAAGCCGGCAAGACGTCCAATGCGCGGCGGAGTTCTCTTACCATTTAGAAAACCCACCTTCTCCGTTGTCCGTTATAACATAAAAAATAATAATATAAATATGTGTATATATCTAAAGAATTGACTCTTCATATTTGAATTATGACGAAAAAAATGAAATGAATTATGGATTACTTTTTGTGGTTTAGTTCTGAAAAGTTAGATTCCATGGGGTAACAAAAAGTGGTTTGGAAAATAATTTAGACTTACCATTTAGTTTATGTATTGATTTTGTTTCTGCCTCAAAAGGAGAAATCTGGAGGAGTGTTAATGTGGCGATAGAAACAAGTAAATATTCTGATAATTTTATTTCCAAATTTAGTGTTCTTGCAAGTATCAAACTAACTTACCTATATTCCACTAAATTCTGATAGATGCTTTAAAGTTTCATTATGCTTCTTATAATATATTAAACATATCTTTTCTCTGAAACCGCCTAGAAGTATATCAAGAACAATGACATGACATGAATTAATATTTAATTAAAACAACTTTTTACAGAGAACACCATTTTGGAAATATGGTACCAAATCTTGAAGACTAACACTTAAGAAAAACCAATTGTAAAACTTTAAATTGTCATTATAGAGATTTGTTATTCAATATACTAGTCATTGTAAAAAGTGAAACATGATCTGTTAAATAAAATGTAATCACATTTTGTATTTTATTTTCATACATGTTCACAAAATGTTAGTATTAGATTCATCCACATGCTAAAGCTTATAAATGTACTTAATAAATATATATACTAAATGTTACAGAATTATTTAATTTTAAATATCTCTTAGTAATTGAACCTTTTGAGAATACATAGATTCAACTTATAATCTTCAGATAAATTAAATAATTAATAAACATCAAAAGTTCTAATATAATATAAATACTTATTTTCTTGCAACATCTGATGAAACTTAAAAAATATTATAAATCAATTTTTTGTTTGGAAACTTCTTCATCAATAAATTAATGAGGGGCAGTTGATTTTTCCATTCAAACTGTTTTTTGTATGTTTATACCTAATTAATTTTTTCTCCTTAACCACTAGATTTTATAAATCGTTCTCAATTTCCATTGTATGACCTGCATATCCTTGACCTCACTCATGCCCGCTACAGAGTTTGCACGTTGCGGGCACTCCACCCTCAGACAGCAGTTTCATCAGCTGGTGGCTTTACAACAGGTTCTGTAAGGCTTTTGATAGGCACCTGAATTATTTCATCTTCTATTTTTGTGTCTACTGGCATATTCTGTAGAAAGTATAACGTTTTTTAAAGAAATTTCTTGATGAGAAATCAGTCAATAAAATATTTGTGAATATGCCATTTACACAAATTCCTCAATTATAGTACAATATAAGAGAGAGTACAAGAATCTCATAAAATTAAATGATAGCATTCAATTTTTAATTGAAACAATTCTTTAATATTTTTCTATGCCTGAGCTCTACTGAATGTATTGTAGCATACCTCTAGAGTAGTATACTGATTATTGTGAGTAAGAGGAGGACGAAGTCTTGTAGGATCAAGTAGTCTTGCAGGACGCCTTTGTGGGCTCCCATGAGAGCCTCCACTCACACAACTCATACTTTTCAATAGTCGAGCACTGCACATTTAATTTTATTAGCTGATTAAAAACTTA
>JAAAKR030000009.1:475453-492803 GCA_010014985.3 Delias pasithoe
TTTATTATGCCTTGAAAAAAAAAGATACATTTATCTTTAAATACTTAGATACATTTTTATTCTCGTCGAATCCGCGAGCACGTACCTCGACCGCGTTAAGCTGTAAAGGCCATTCTGGCCAACAGCGAATAGCGAAATTAATTTAAAAAGAGATTAAAATATTTCTCAAAATTTATTCGATGTCGTGATGTGTAGTACGTGTATTAAAACATACTAGTGCCGATAACAAGTGTAGGCTCGTCGTAGGTATTTTCCTTAATCCATTAAAAAATTCATATCGCGTATACTTCACTACAATAGCGGTACGCGGAGATATGTGCACGCGACGGTTGCTAAGTTAGATGATTTTTTGAATTGCTTATTGAGTAAATTATTATATGCAATTCCTGATTCCTCTTCAACGAAAATAGCTTCATGCAAATTAAAAGGTAACAGGAGAATCGTAATGATTACAAACACCTTAGATATAGTATTACGTTGCCAAATATTTAATATTTTACGTTTTGTCATGTGTTTAACATAATAATATTATGCTCTTATCTCTAAGAATTATTAAGTGGCGCAGATGGCTAGAGGGCGTGTAAATTAAACGATTAGTGTGAATCAGCAGTTACATCACTCATTCATCTTGCTATTAGCCTACTAGTTTCCACCCACATGCCATTGTACCCTTTCAACCACCACACCGTATTTGCCGTGTCTTAAACAAGAATGAGTAATTCTATCTAAATTTTCCAGCTCTATAATTTTTATAGTCGATATAAATTGACAAACAGATTTCGAGATGATAGCATTAACATAATTTATAATCAGTACCTTGTAAGATTATATTTTTCATATTTAATACATATTTTTAACGAATTGTGGTGCAGTTGAAAATAAGATTTTTTTATACAAATTTACAAATTAACATTTACAAATTATTTAAGTCGAATTTTTCATCGTCATGTCTTTACGATATATCTTTTAATGATTACTACATGCTGTTACCGAATAGTATAACAATAATTAAAAGCTAAGTACGAAGAATATTAATGAAAGATATCAAATTTTAACATTTTTAACAGGTTTTACAACAATTTTGAAGTCCGCTATACCATTAAAAAAATAAACAAGTTTGAAAAATAAATTTCGTGTACAGAAATGTTGCAACTTAAATTTGAATCACGCATTTCCGTGAACCAAAACTTCACCGGAAACTAACCAGGATGTCCCGTGTTTATTGTCGCTGTCTCTTGCATCCAGGTAGACATTTTTATATATGGCTACCCTTTTCGTAGTACATACGCGTCCGACGTTTCCTGCGTGGAAAGGAGCGCTACCAACCCATTGTTCAAGGGATGTATGCGTTTTGCATACAAAGCGGTCCATCGAATTATATTGAGTACTTGAGCTGTGTCGAATACACTGTATTGTACTAGAATGGTCTTACAACCTACTTTATATGTAACACGTTATGTACCAGTGATAAATATATTTTTATATACTTAGTACTTTATAAGAAGTACATAAACTTAACCCATCTTTGCATGACTTTTTCAATTTTTTTAAAATAAATCTGGGTGATGTAATTAATGCTCTAGAAAAATGTTTAGAAAATCGTAGTGTAAATAAAAATAAGTATTATGTAAAAGACAATATGATGGAAATTTATATCATCATGCAAAGAAGAGTTAAATAACATCTATTTAAAATAATTACATGTTTCTAAAACGCGTTCTTGTTACTACAATCAAATTCACTAAAATATAAGAATACAATATACTTAATGATTATTTCATTGGGAATAAAGTATATATTGTTATCACGTGCAACTTGTTAATTGTTTAAAATTATTGGATTTCGTTGAAACAAATTCCAAAAGCTATGTTTAATTTGTGAACACTGCTTAAGATGTTGAGTGTATACGAAAATTTTCTTAAGAAATCTCTAATACGTATACAATAACAGTATTTTTTATGGTGTAGTGGACAACGAAGCAGGTAGGTCTGCTATATGGTAAGAAAACATCACCGCGCATTGGTTGTGTTGGCGGCTTTTTTACCCCGCTTAAAGGATATTATTTAAGGCCATCCGATATCCTCACACAGTCAGTGAAACACGATAAAAGTACTGTTTCAAGTACAACTACCATTTCACGCTGGGTAATCTGTGAGCCCGTGGTATCACTTCGGACGACCTGGTCTAATTAGTGCGTTAGCATATGCTTCAGCATGACTCTCCCAGAGGAGCAAAGTATCAATGATATCTGTTACCTACCTATACATAACGTAGTTAGTTAACGACCTATACAAAAAACAATTAATAACAACAATTCCGAAGCAGTGCAGTGCATCGGGCAGACGCAACTCAATGATTTTTACGCAATAAGGCGAAAAAGAATCTCTTCCATGTAGAGGCGTGTGTGCCACATTTTTAATTGTCTTAGTATATTGGTTGAGGCTAAAATGATCAAATTTTGGATGTATGTGGCCAGTGCGAGATGAAAATATTATTTAATTTTTCTTTTTGATCTTTTTTTATCTGACATACTAAATATCATATCGTAGTTAAATTAAAACCCAATGGTTAAGATCTTGCTTATACATAATTTAATGTAATCGCCTACAAGATTTTGTTTATTTTGTAACAGGATATCTTACGGTGTTAGCTTGTGATGTAGTGTTCTTATCTTCGTGAGAATATTATAGAAACAGAGATTCTCTTTTATTGTCTATCTGAGAGTATAGTCTGAACCCGACGACAAACAATGGTTTTCTGTATTAAAAATTTTTAAGTAAATACTTAAGCATTTTTAAATAAAATTCTTCTAATAAAATTCATCTTTTAAATAAAAAATATCATAATATTATGCTGAGATATAATAAGTAAACTACAATGACTTTTCTCTTTTCATGTTAATTTTTTTTAAATCCGTATTATAAAGTCTTTACAATTGAAATAACTTTATCGTCCACGTGGGACTCTAAGGAAAAGTACCAAAATCTGGTGTACTATGCCATAAGCTACCATTTAAAAACAAATGCCTACAAGCGGCTAATTGGTATTCATCTTGCGCGCGTAGACCATACCGCGGTGGGGAAGGGTTATTAGCCACTGCCGCCTCCGCGCCCAGGCATATTGTACCGAGGCTTCAGAGCGCCGCACGCTCGCCTCAACTTGATAATTATTAAGTAAATATTTGAAACTTCGAACCAATGCCATTATAGTGATCGAATATGTTATTCCACAAGCCGGTGGCTGGGAAGGCAAGATGTCGGCATAGCTGATTGACTATGATATACGGCTGTGTCACATCGAGCCAGCTCAATCCATCGGCGGTCATCATTAGGAGATTCAAGACGTAAAGAAGCAAGAAGATAAACGCTCCCGTTAGGCGCAAAACTTTTCGATCGCTCCCGTAACACGGGGTAGAGTCTGAAGGGTTGCCAACTGACAGCTGTGAGCTGTCATCTTAGAAACTACTTTCTCGTCGTGCATTGAAACCGAGGAAAACTTTATGGTTTATTTATATCACACACGAACATGTTCCCGTAGAGTGCGATTGGCTGTGCGTGAATTATTGCTAAAAAACGATACGAAAAACACGACGACACAATGGCCAACGACGAGGTGTTAGGGCCGCGAAAAACGATGTTGGTTTTAGTGATTGTTGTTGGATGTTTCGCAGTGTTGTGGCCCAGGATTATATCTCCTTTGATCGTGGGTCACACACAGGAGCAAATAAAACCGAACAAATTCGACCGGGAGGCAGGTAAATAAGTATTTTTAACTTTTAGCTCAATGTCAATAGTGCGACCAAGAATCTCAATAGCTAATCTATTTATACGATTTGCCTCCTTTTTATTAGGTTTAAACGCCTAACTAATAAATTTAAAGTTTTCAAATCTCACATAATCTTAAATTTCCGTATTTATGTTCCCATGCAAATAATTCTCGGCACAGTAATTGTTGACCTAGAGTGTAATGTTTAATTGTTTACATGATATATAATTGGAATGCGCTAGGTGATTGTATAACAAGAAAATTACATTATTATGATATTTAAAAAATAATGCTAGACTCTAAGTACTTCTAATTGGAAAAAATGTGTACATTTATGCAGAAATGAAATAAGTACGAGTATATTCAACATTTGTGTTTAGGAAGTTACTAAACTTGAAGTCAAGCTAATAATATATTAGATTTAATAATTTAATTAAAGAAGAATTTAATGTTTTTTTCTAAAAATAGGCTGCTGTGAGGTAATTTTTCAAACTGAGGTTGCTGTACTTGAGCTTGTGAATGAAGTTTGTAATTCGGTTCTTGGAATTGAAAAACTGTCATCACAATCAGCAGTTGAATGTAGAAAAGCTGTCAATGAAACATGTGGTGTAGATATAGTAACTTTTCTGAAAAAAGATGAAAATGTTGGAAAAACCACCAAAATGCTAGTTGAAGCCATGAAGAATACAAATAGCTCATGTCTAAGAGAACACTTTGGTGTACCTATATACAGCTTGAGTACTCATACGCCAATCAACTCATGGACTCTGCAGGATTGTTAGTTTATTTTTTTTATATTTTTAAACTAACTTGCATGGAAATGAATATCTAACAGAAGATCCCATAACCAACTAAACATTATACTTTGTCTAAGTTTGCATGATAATTTTGGTATTTCACACTACAAATATGATAGTGTATAATTATTAATAAACATATTTGATTATTATACTTCATAGGACTGGAATGGAATTTCATGGGTGTAATAAGTAACTAAAGTCCTAAAAATTATAGAATTTCTTTTCTATGATTTTTTATAAACCTATATGTTATTTTTATAACTTATGTTATAATTTTTTATTTTAAATAAAATTTGTAGAGGTACAATTTTTTTCAAGAGTCATGTTTTAATTTTTGTAAATTTAGTTGTAAATATGTTGGAATTATATTTTGTAACTGCTTACTAACCACTGAAATCTACATTGATTTTTATACCTCATTTATTACCAACATGGCATCTGTTTGGCCCATATCTTGAAAAAGTACCCACTTGTTAGAAGCAGATGTTCATATTACGTAATTGCTGGTCTTGGTAATTTTACGTGTGATCTACTCCAACAAATTATTCTAGGAAGTTTAATAAATTAAAATAATAGGCGGGGCTACCATCCCCTCCCATTCTGGGTAGGTTAACATGATTTTAACTGTTCTTTTACTTACATATATAGAAAATGTTGATCTGAATTTCTCAAATATAATTATTATCTGAAAGTTTTATTATAATTTATAACTAAATTCTATATAGGTAAAGACATCAACTACTTATTGAGACATTATGAATTCTGTTAATGAACCTTATTTTTTAAATATGTGTAAATTTTTACTAAAGCCTCAACAAATTGGTGTTCTATATATTTTTAGAAAATATATAGAATTGGTATTGTGCCTTGAATTTGTATTAGCAAAGGTATATAGATATTTAATAATTTATTACCCAACACAACAAACATGGCACTTATTCGATAATTTTATTCGTCATTGACAATCGTCTAATATGTTGAAAGACAAATAACTTTTACTATTGGTTGTCTTTATTGATATAAGAACCCGTTTCAACGACGATTGAATGATGACGAGCAACGATATTAATTATCTAAGTGGTCAGGCACGCGCGTTCTCCTGATAAAGTTTTTTTTCTCTCCTGATGGCTTGAATAACTTCCAACTATGTATCGACATGAACCGCAGTCGCGGTGATTGCTTCATTAAATCTACTTTCATTGTTATTCCTCGTTATATTACACTTATGTTAAGTTAATCTTTTTTCGGTGCTTATCATTAATTCATCGCCGGAATAGAGTAGTGTTCTAAAAGTTTTTTCATCGTAATATTGATGATTCAGATTGATATTTATAATAAATTGCAGTATTTGAGTTATTTAAATATAGTCGTAAGTTAACATCAACAAGACAAAAAAAAATTTCAGGTCAGGTAACTGTTATCTTTTAAAGTCGTAAGAGGAAGCCACTTGAATTACAGACATGTTAAGATATCATCATTATTCATCATCGGCGTGTATTTTCTTAATATTTTTTGTATTAGTAAAATAAACCAATACGTTGAAAAATAGGGTGATAATTTGGATGAAATACAGTATTACACATTTTGTGGCTCATCAATATGTTTTTTTATGATTTAGGTGTAATTTAAGAATATCTCACCACACGATCCAGGCGTTGCCTAACTATTTTGTGACACGTATGTACTGTAGAAACCACATTTAACATCGAACATTCTTGTTCGTACCCAGTAACCACATAAGGCAACATTACAAGAGTAGTTAGTTTTAATTCAAGTCGAAGCGCGATGTGCTAACGAGTACTAAATATTCTAAGTGAGGTGACACTGTCCGCTGTGACGAAAGAGCCTGAATAGTTCAAGTTTGTACTTTCTACATCTGTTAGAGCAGCGTATTGTTCTTTTTAAATCTGTTGCAACCCCCAACGAAAGCCTATTACGAAGAGCCCGCATCTGAGTAGATTAATGTTCATAATTGAATGATCGGTTTCAGTGCCTTCGGCTGTTTTAAATGATATAAAATCGATGTAAAATTGGATTCTATCATATTTTATTCGCAGATGAAGGAGAACTCACACGATTAATTACTTTTAAGGAACAGTTAGATATGCCATTGTCGTACATCGATGTACGTACTCTACGCTGTACTGTCTTTTGTTATGTTTTGGCCCTATCGCTATATTCGAGATTTAAATAAGTATGTAGGTGTGTTTTATTGTCCGTCTCATTCGACATTCCTATTACGAAAGTGTCACGGATGTGTTTAGTGCTGTTTGCGATGCAATACATGCACACGGGCGAAAGTTATGAATGAAACTGACAAACGTTAGACCTTTCACGGAGGTGAACAGTCATTTCAACAAATTTGAATGGCCTTCTTTCTGTTGTCACAAGAGTGGCGAGTTATTGTGGGCAAAGGGCGACAGTATTAGACTCTATGTAATTTTTTTTTAAGTAAACGAAACCATCAAAAACTTTTTAAATCGAATTCGAAAGTATAACTTAGGTAATTCGATATATTTATAATGTGATCTGTTTTGTGGAAGGTCGGATAATATAATGTAGGTAAATTAAATTTAAATTCAGTAAATAATTAAATTAAGTATAATATTAACATTTTAAAATTATTACACAAATATGTATCTATTTATATATATTATGATTATTCACCATACTATCAGAAGGAATTCCTTTCATAAATACTATTTCTTTATCAAAAAATGTGTGCAATGGGTTTGTCATATTAGTTATACGAAAAAAAATGTAAATTCTTTCCAAGCTGTTTCTTTTCCCCTCGAAACGAACGAGAACGTTGTTAGTGGAAGAACAACACTTAGTTTCGTAAAACAATGCAATCCACATCCTATTTTTTTTTAATGAAACCTTGTTTTCTTATTGTACTCCTATTTAATGACAAGGTTTTGTGGAATTTAAACTTTACAAATAGTAATCTTACAGTCCATTACTAAAACGTATATTACGAACGTCTTGTATAGAAACGAATCTCAAATAGAACAAATTATGGTTCCTCAAGGAATTATCTTGAGGGATTTGTTTACAATTTTTATAGTTGTAGTTGTTTTCAGAAGTTTCATTACACGTGTGATGTTTTAATATAAATAAACCTTGAATTCCGATATAAATAGTTTATACTCAAATTAGGTAATACGGCAATTGAAAAATTGGGTCAAAATGTGCTTAACGGCTTGATGAATATACAAGCGAAGAGTAATAAGCATTAGTGCATATGTTTGTATAAGTTTGAAAATATTTATAGTTTGTCGATAATACCGGTTTTTTAAAATATAATACTAAACATTACAAGTGAAAAAATGCAATTTTAAAATATAAGCGTCAATGTTATGGCAATCAAACGTTAAGCAATTGTTTTGTAAAAAGTATTTGCACGTTATCATGTTTTATTTTTAATAATGTTATGTGTTTATTAACCGCATTATTTATAGGGATAACCTGTATTGTTTTCCTTATACATAATTCCTTCCTCATTAAATAAAATGAAAAAATATCTTTACTTTTAATTAGCCTATACGTCGCGGTTTAGTCCGCGAGACTACAAAAGTAATGTAAAAATATATATAATAATGCTAGTAATTATTGTCAAAAAAGTGAAGCTATTAAAAGAATGATGCTATTTCGACTGGCGGCAGACTAATAAGGTACCTTGGTATATGTGTATGTTGCTATGCTAATAAAAATAAAGTTGTCTTTGATTATAGGTGTACAGTTTTGAATTAATCTCGGCAGCCCAAATTATTAACATCGGTTTTATACTTTGATTGTATAGGTATGTTGCTAATAATAAAAACGGTTTATCCGATTGCTTGTGTCATCCCAAAGACATACCTGTCTAACGATATCATCATATTGTTTCACTTTTGAAAAATCCTTTCTGCTCCAGCTGTAAAGCAAGAGCGTCCAATACGTGGCATGGGACCTCACCCGGCGCTGAGAGAGCGTGGCCGTGCGATACCACCGGGCATGCCTCCACCTGGTCGACAGCAGATGCCACCGCACGTCAGGGTACGATCTCCCCTATCTGTGTACTTCGAGCTGGAGGTCAGTGGTAATTGGTGGTGTGCGTTCGCTTAGCGGAATGGCAGGTAGGGATACTGGATGTTCATTAAACTGAGCCGTAAGTATAAGAATTGTTTTCTAATTAGATTATAGTAATAAAAGGTATAGAATATGGACAAGAGATTCACATTGTCGTCACGTGTCAAACATCTTACGTCAAATTATGTGGAAAATAATAATAATAGTTGTAGTAAGAAATAACTGTAATATCTTTCCTCGGGTGAAACACGATTAATTCTTACCTACGTGAAAATGTGGTTTTATTAAATGAACATTAGTAATAAATAATTTAACGCTCTAGCCAGAATAATTAGTTTTCATTAATATGTGAGAAGATTAGGCACAGTTTGCACTGCGTAAAGATCACGTGTACTTGACCGAGTTGCCCAATTTGGAATGTTTGCTCTTGCTAAAGCCGGCGTGCTATGAAGATAGTACGACTACTTCTCATCAATAGGCAAAATGAGTAGCGTATTCAATTATAATGAAGTTTTTTTCCACTAAAATAATATATATAATTTGAAGAAAGGCTAAATTGTGTTGCTATGTAAAAATAAGACAAACAAAATTTAAAGCCACAATTCAGTTGCAATGATGATGTAATTTATTAATTCTAAAATAACTAAAAATATGCACTTAAATGATAAAAATCAAAATCACCAATGTTATCATCCGTCAAAGACAAACTAAAGAAAAACTAACATCTACACTAAAGAGGTTTTCTTTATACATATGCATATTTGTATGAAATTAAATGCAGATATTATGTGCCTTTGTATAAAACAGTTCATACTGGAAATCGCACCTTTGTTGATCAATAACAACATTTGATATACGAATTTTTTTGAATATACGATTTAAAAACCGCTATACGCTGACGTTTAACGCGATACGCGCGATTTCAAAGTAGTGGGATGTACTCCTACTTTAATTTAGGCTTTGTTTGTATTTGCTCAATGGAAATATACATAACCAACTTATAATTTGTCGTATGTATGTTTAGTTTGTTATTATAAATACTAGATAGAGAGGCATTTAGCAGATAGGTATTACAAGGGACAGGATTATAGGAATTCTTCTCTATGATACTTATTTTACTTTTGAGGGCATTTTGATATCAGTTTCCTTTTTTTTAAAGGCACCTACACCTTTAGGGCAATTTATTACACTTTACACATTTACAATCATATTATTCTATATCTTTTATTACATAGGTTCTTCCATGTTTTTTATTGCTCTGTAAAATGAACCTCCAGTACTTTTATTTTATTGTAACATTCGCGTGAGCCTTGCAAAGCTGCCTCGGACATCTAACAACTAATGGTGAGCTTTGACTTTTGAATACTAAAATGCTTAGTTATTCATTAGATAATTCCGAATCTATGGTATAACTATTCAGATCTCTTGTAAAACAATAATTTGTTTTTAAAATAAGAAAACACCAGTAGATTTCACGTATAAGCTTTAATCTAATCAAAAATATATAGCTGAAACTAAAAACATTTAAAAACTAGTATCGCTTGTACAATATCTATGTATTTATTTTTTTATAACGCATTGTTCCATAGCACATTTGGTATGGCTTTTACTTGGGCATAGATAATAAAAGATAAACTGGACGAAATATGTTAAGTAGCTTCGTTGTATGTGAATCAGTATGGGTATGACACGCTTGAGTTGGTGCGTCGTGAAGTGATTTCGAAATAAAGCGACTACAGACGTTTGACGGCTTGTATCGCCGTTTAGCGTTGGCGTCCTTAAAAATTGGCCCGAGTTATAAGCTTTGCTACTGTCGTTTGCGCCGAGAATTTATAATTTTTACCGCGTGTAGCGCAAGGTACTGTGAAACATGAACCTCGGCTTCGGTCGTCGCGGGAGAGTGGTCCACCTGAGAGGCCGGAAGGTGGCTTACCAATATGACGCTGGGGCAAAGATGGGATCGTTGATCGTTATAGAATAGTATTGTCTACTACAATTCTTTCATGGTATATGTGATCGGCAAGCGCAGCGTGGGACGTCCACCCACAAGATGGACAGACGATCTTACAAAGGTCGCCGGAAGGCGCTGGATGCGGGCCGCTTCAGACAGGCGTGCGTGGATGTCCAAAGGGGAGGCCTATGTCCAGCAGGCCGTCTTGCGGCTGAGATGATGATGTGATAAATTTCACATGAGTAACTATTTATTTATTTATAACTCGATGCCGACAGGAGGGTGTTTTGATTAGTCACACGTGTAAAAGATTTTTCTGTCAGCTACGAAAGTAATTAAGGTGTCGGAGTTTGTTAAATTATCACATAAGCGAGGTTGTTTGTTTATTGCCCTCTCTTGCCATATAATTTACCTAGTCCCTATAATGTTTGTTGTCATTCGCTATACAAATGGCCGTCGGACAAGGACTGGACTTTATAAATGTTGAAAAGGCACTGAAAGGAAAAGACATTATAATGTAGGGTTTATAGTGGTAATGTTAGCAAATTGTTCTATAGACGCCATATCTGTTAGCTTGTGCGGTAAATTATATAAAGAATTGTTTCCAGCGTATGATGTCATAGTCATTATTTTTGGAGCGCGATGCTGCGTTGGTACCAACCATTCAACATTGTAACTTTATGTCACTCACTGTATGGCTAATTTACGCACAGATGTGAATTTCAATTCTTTAAGGTTATTTGGTTGTATTATACATATGTATTTTGACTATTAGTTTCAATCTCTTGTTGGAAGACAATCTCCTGTTCTTAATGTTGTCAATAAATCACTTAAAGTTAGGTTGATAGATGTCACGTCTAATTTCAAACCATACATTATTCATATAAATAGCTCCAATTATTTAAAATCGTATCAATAATACGTGGAAACAACAAATAAAAGTCGGCAAATGAATGTAAAGTATACTTAGACACTGGAATATAGTCGAGTTTAATTATAATTAGCACTTCTATCGCATGCTTTAGTGATGAATATGAATCCAGAGAATAATTGCCATCGTAAAATATACGTTTGAATTAATATATCCAGCAGACAGGTTTAAGTTTATGTTAAACTATTGTAATATCATCGCAAATTAGACTTTTTTGCATTTATTCTGTTTTTGATATGATTTACTTCTAACAAAAAAGTTTTTATTGACGCACATACTTATTTTGCCAATCTACGTGTTTTATTAAGCTTATAGATACAATTTATAGTGATTTTTGGTTGCGTTTGAACTCTAAAACTCGGTCAGATTGTACTTTGATCTAGTAGTAGTTTAATGAAAATAATAACTCTTATTTTAATAACTCTTGGAAGTAAAAAGTCTTTAAAATAACTCTTGGAAGAGCCATGCTGAAGCAAATACCTACTGCCGCACTAATTGGGCCGACTCGTACGAAGTGATACCACGGCCTCACAGAATATCAGCGTGAAACATTACTTATAGCGTGTTTCGTTGAGTGAGTCAGGAAATCAGAGGCCCTTAAAATACCGTTTAAGCAGCGTAAAAACCGTCAACACAACCAAAGCGTGGATTGTCACGCGGTTGTTCATGGGAGGTGGTGATCTCCTACCACTGAAGAAGCGCGCCTGCTCCGTTGGGCGCTATACCAGAAAAAAATAAACTGTTATATTTTAATAAGTATTATGTAGAGCTGGGTAGGTTTATTTCTAAACTGGTACATTAAATAAGCAATAGGTTGTCATCAGTTATCCTTAAAAGTCACACGGAAAGTGGAATGTTTTAATAATGTGTGTTAAATAAACAAAAATACACATTTATGTTTATAATGTCAACGTTAAAATAATACGGAAAGACTGTTAAACGGCGAATAAAGAACGGTGACTTGTTTAAAATAAACTCGCAAAGTGTAATTTTAACTTACATGACAAACCGAGCAGGTACGTCTCTGAAAACAATTCTGTAAAATAGAACATGCCCGTACATAAGCAAGATGGCCGTGTCGGAAGCACCGTTAGCCACAGTTCCCACACAATCCTCATGTTAATTTAGCGTTGGCCAGCCGACATGTCCACCAAATGCCCATTCTGTGTTACATTTGCTTACCTAATGAGTAACGTCGGAACATGAGTGGCGGTAGGTGAACAATTACCGTCAAGAAGTCACAAATGAGTGCTTAGGTATGGACTTAGGAAGATACATAGGTCCGAGACTACAAAATAGGTGTTTTTATTGTCTAGTTACGATAGGTGAGAACCTATCAGTAAAACTAGAGTTTTAGTCAGAAGCCTTCGTCTTTGTACCAATATTATATCGTTAAAAGAATATGCGACTGTTAAAAACATTTTTGTTTGTGCAAGTAATGAGCTAAAATGTTATTTCATTTCATCCTTAATAAATTAAATGTTGTTGGATAAAAGTCTGTATGTAATAGCATACTTATTTGGTTGCCGTATTGAATTACCGTTGTGTACTCTAGTTACAACGTCCCACAGAAATAATCAAAACTTGTGTGTAAAGTTTATCAGGATAGTTTAATTTTTTTATTATCAAAACTAGCAAACTAGCAGGAGGATCACCTAGGGTAAGCCTTCTAAGTCTTGGTCGCTATGCTGGTAGGCTCTTTTTTTTGTAGGTTTTCAATACTTCCATAACAATTATTCAATATTTCTACCAGAAACTCAGATGTGGTACATCGAACATCGAGGTGAATCTTTGTATTTCGCCTCGTTAATCGATAAATCTAGTTGCAGGTATACATGCAAACAGCTGATCAGAGCATTCTCCGTGATAGAAAATGGTAGAAGATGGTCAAGCTGATCAGAAAGGATCTGGTCGTCGACTTGCTTGACTTTAGATAATTAATTATTTTGAAGAAAGTTTCGATTATCTATTAAGACTTAAGAATTAATTTATGCCGTTAGGTATTGTTCCAAAGTCAAGTGTGGCCGCAGCCAAACGTTGTCTAAAGCGACCCCATTAAGTCAGTTACTATCAAGTAAACAATGCAGGGCAGTCCCACTGCATCACCGGTCAGCTAATCGATTTATTATCGCCCTTTGAATACATGCCAACTGCTTGTTACGTTGGACTGAGTCATCTGGACATATGGCAATTAGAATAATAGATACTACGAATGCGAGGAAACAAAAACGTCTATTGTTATAGTTCTTTCAATCTATAATATTTTGATTTGAACGTAGAGATTAGTCTTTACGAAAACAATAAATTATGTTATTTAACAAAAAGCTTCAAAGAAACTTGTTTGTGTTAAATATGAAAACAGAGTCATTCGGAGTCATAGCCTAAAAAAATACCATAAATTTGTATTTATTTATTAGTAGTAAACCCTTCAAAAATTCATAAAAACTGTAGATCTATAATATCTGTAATACTCTTACTCTATAGGCATATCTATATGTATTGGTAGTAAGTCTTGAAAATTCAATTGCAAATATCGTTAGAGCTAAGTTGCAGCTACAATGAAGGCGCATAGTCGTACACAGCAATCTAAAATCCCGTTTGAGAAGTTGGTGTAAAGGAAACTAGCACGGTTGGGCATGAACGTTGACATTGGTAACGACCCACTTTGCCGGCCTAGACACACATGCCAGTATAAATAGACGCATTCTGACTCCCGCGCATTGCCCAATATAAGCTGTTATATAATTTAAACTGATGCTACTGTTTATACAACTACACATCACATGGCCAGTTAAAGACATACAGAGTTATTTTTTTTAGAAATAATACATATTATCTAAAAGGAGACATATTTTATGATTTCCAAGCCAAGATGGTGATCATGACATTTCTCTTACCTCATATCTAACAACTTAGGATTGTTCCAGGACACTTATTCAGAAATAATACCGATTAATTTAATTAAATTTCAAATAGTATATAAATAATAGGTTGTCATTCATTCGCATTGAGTCTGTATTGCAACATATTTTCGCTGAAACGTTCAACGACGTCAGGGAAAAGCTTTTAACACTAACTTGCGACTTTGTAGTTCATATTAAAGTCGAAATAATTTCATAATATTATATGCACGTATGGTAGATGCATAATGTTCGCAACTTATTTTAACATATTAACATTATATTTGAAAAGTTATAAATGGGATTTATTTTTTGAACCTTCGCTAATAACAAAATTAAGGAAGATTTCAAAGCTATCGTGCAATGTATTGATATATTGTTTTGATGGAAATAATGTTAGGAATTATTAATTTCTCTGCGACCGGTCGCGCGCCTGTCAATTTCCCTGGAACACAGGAAAACATCAAACCACGACGTCGTAAACAGCAACCGGCTGTTTATAAATCCAATTCAGTTCCATCCTCGTCATTCAACTGACGCGCGTAAATCATAACTTATTGGTCCCTGATATCGTTTGCTAGTCTAGTTATAAAATGGAGAAACCGGTGCATAAGGTAAGTTTTATTAGGAACAGTGAGATTAAAGCAAAGAGGCGGCGACACAACCAAAGGCGTGGTTGTCCAAGGGCTGCGGTGATCTGCCGTAGAGGAGAGCTGCTTGCTCCGTTGCCCGCTATACCATAAAAAATTATAATTAGGATATTGAGTATCAATTGTTTGAAGATATAAAACCTTTATTTTTCTTCGTTAGTCCAATGGTGTAAATAATTTAATCTGAAATAAAATCTTCATAACATTACGATATTAAGAATACATAAATTAATTTTGTAAAGTAATTCACTCTTTCTAAATAACTAAATACCACTTTTAGGGATTCTAAAAGCCACATTCTTATGAAAGCAAGTGAAGTATATCATACTACCTGATTTATAAAGGAAATGATTGCAATGTAACATGTTGAATTGCAGCCACCGCCGATCCCTGGCATGCGTCCGCCCCTGGGCTCTCCCGGCGGGCCAGTCACTGCTCCGAAGTCCTCAATGGGCTTCGTTATGCCCATCTACACTATATGCATCATTGTTTTCTTCGTGTATACACTGAGTAAGGTAAGTGCCCACTTACCTACAACGGGGAAATAATATCCAAAAATAAAGTGACAAATATCGCATATTATTTTTATAACACGCTACCTGTTATTTTTCCATATAAATTATTAAAATTAGATATGTGCTGTCGCAGACTTTAAAGGCATTATCAAGCTATAGAACTCAATAATATCTCTCTCTCTCCGTTAGGGCTGTGTCCGTAAGAAACATTTTGTGTTTAACCGTTTTTTCTTCGACTTTGCAAATGTAACCACGAAAAATTATTTTATCGGACTAATATATAGCTTATGTTATTCATAAATAAGTAGCTTTGTATTGGCGAATGAATTTTCAAGAACGATTCTCTAGATCCAGATATTACCACAGTGGCACGAACACACAAACTTTACCTCTTTATAATATTAGTTTAGACTATAGATGACTAACTCTTCTGAACTCTTAGAAATTGCACTTAAAATATAATGTTACTTTAAAATAATCTTTGCCTGCGGTTCGTTCCGTATGATTGCCCTGTTAAAATCTTCAAGCTTTTATCTCTGATAATAAATTTAATCAATATCCGGGTTTTAAAGTAAATGTTTAAGAAAAGAGGAATTTTACACATTTATAAAAGTATGATCAGATTATTTGATTGAATCAAGATTGTAATTATCAATTGAAAGAATGCCAACGTTCTTACCGATATAGAATGCAAACATGTTGTATTATTTTTTAGATTATATTCAAACGCACTGCTATTCCCTACGACCCCATAACTCCAGACCCACAGTTCAGAAGACGAGTATTTCGAGATGACTCCAGAACGTCACCAGATAAACTTGGTAATTTTTTTATACCTATTTTGTAATTACAGGTACATATTTAACATATTTTTTCCAATGTATAACGCAATTGTTCAAAGGCTTTTGCTTATCTTGTAATTTTACCTTATAAAAATTAAAAACAGACAAAACTCCATATTAAGGAAAGAAAGAATCATTGTTAATATATTTTTAATGAGATGTCAATATTAGATGATATTGATTACTATCTTCTATCAGAATTATTATTAATATTAGTTAGCATTAATATAATACTTAATAAACATGCTATCAGGACACAAGGAAACTGATACAAGTGAGTATTTCATAATGTATAGTTGTAGGGGTTGTATGTACTTGTTCTGAGTCAAGAATACGGAATATAACTTTTTAAATATTATTTTTTTCAGCAGAATTCATTGTACGCATGTAATTTTCGAATTAATTCGGTTACGTATAATTTCAATGGCATCACTAATATAAATAGAATGTTATAGTTGTCGGTTCTACAACAGCGAAAACACTTTTCAATGTAGATAGCTCGTTATTCAACATACTCGTATAACGTCACAGGGACCTCGCGTTGGTCTTCACAATCTTTCTATTTCTATCCTATCCATCTACCCGATTAGTGCACTTCTTTGTATTTATTTCTGGCATATCACATTCACCCATCGACGTTGAAACTTTGATAGCCTAGATCTGTAGATACCCTAGCTTTATCTGAGAAATAGTAGTGTTTGAATGGAGTTTGGCATTCAGGGGACGCCGAGATAGCGGCCCTGCGCGCACGTTTAGAGGAAACGGAACGTGCGATGCAACGCGTCGTGGGCCAGCTAGCACAACGCGACGCGGTACATGCCTTAGGATCGAGCGATTCGTCGCCTTTCTCGTGTGGTTGTATGCCCTTAGCATGTTCATATTGGAGTCGATGATTTGTATACTGTTCTGTATGATAGAATATTTA